>KL260583.1:33676-46684 GCA_000699545.1 Podiceps cristatus | reverse complement strand
GTTCAGTGAGGTTTAAATGCAAATTTATGCTCTATATTTTATAATCATCTTATATTTCTGGGAACAAGAAGGCGACAAAGCAACCAATTTCTGTATCAGCTTCTCTCTGATCCAAATTACATTTCCAAACAAGTATCAGAAGCAAAGAGGACAGTTTCATAAATGCTTGAACCTTTATGAAATTATCCTGCTATTGCCATCTTGTGGATGACCCACAGCATGATACTGCTTATTTTGCAGCTCTCTTTCCTCCTGCCTTATGAAGAAATTTTTTCCGAAGCAACCAATTTCTGTATCAGCTTCTCTCTGATCCAAATTACATTTCCAAACAAGTATCAGAAGCAAAGAGGACAGTTTCATAAATGCTTGAACCTTTATGAAATTATCCTGCTATTGCCATCTTGTGGATGACCCACAGCATGATACTGCTTATTTTGCAGCTCTCTTTCCTCCTGCCTTATGAAGAAATGTTTTCCGATACTCCAGATTGCCATGGCAATCCATTACCAGAAAGTTGTAAAAGAAAGTTCCTTTAAGTCAGAAGAATTGACATTATTAATTTAAATAAACCAATTAAAAGAAACTTCTTTCAATAAATTAGTTACTTTTTCCAAGAAAGATATTGAAATCTACTAGTATGCGAACTGAATTGTAAAAAATAGCAACTCTGCCATAAAAGTGGCTTTAATTACATTTGTTTAGTTCCCTTTTTATTAGAGGATTGAATTTTTCTGAAGAAGAATGATCTATTGTTTAAGGCATAAGGCTTATGTAAATCACATAACTATTCAATGTCACAAAGCCTTGAAGATAATAGTTTTATATATAAATGTATAACATTATGGAAAACTCAGATACCATAGTATCTGATGGTAAAAGCCATATAATATAGAAAAAAGTTTTCCAGCAATATCATGTACTTATTATTTTTGTTCTCACATATAATATTCTTATAAAAATGAAATATAGCTAGACTTTTTTTTTTAAAAAAAAAAAAAAAAATCTTCAGAAAATAAGAGTCCCAATGGCAAAGGAATGCATGACATAATTATGGAATTCCCAAATCTAAGGAAAAAAAAAAAAATGTATGCCTAAGATATCAAAGACTTTACTTCAAGGTTTCATTTCACAAGTCTAGAACTAAAAAAAAAAATAATAATAATAAAAAATTAATGGTAAATCAGTCTTCAGATCACAGTATTGCACTCTCCTACTGTGACAAGAACTGCAATAGAGGTATCACAGATACCATTGCACAGTCTTTTAGAAGCAGATAGCAATACATTCTGCCTGTTTTATTCCAACTGCTTTGCAAGTTGCTTCCAACCCACAGTGGAAGCTGTGATTACTTTGGCACTGTGTTCAGGTAGTTAAGGATGCTTAAACATACTGCTATGCTGTTGCAGCTACAGTTTTTTCAGATAAGACTGACTCTATGTCTACCAGTGAAAAGCTCACATCAATATCCCCATGGCCCCTCTCACACATATACAGCACCTACATAGAGTGTATTTTTTTTTTTTTTTCTTTTTGGAAAGAATTATGCTACTAACATCATCTAAAATCTGCAAGCTTTGATCCCTGATGATGAATCAAGACTTCTTGGCCGATTTCAGTTAGGTTTGACACATACTCTCTTAGAATATCATCTCACTGCCATGCCCCTTGGACATTTTTTTATATTGAGCATCATCATAATACCTCCACATTTCTTGAACTCTTTTCTCCTCCTTAAAATGTATTGTCAGTATCATTTCATTGTAGGAAGTGTTTAAAGTATTTTGAAGAGAGTTTCTAGCTGGATTCAGTATAGTTTGCCTCCTTGTACAGAAAGCCCAGATTTTGTAACTGGGTGAAAAAAAAAAAAAAAAAAAATCATATTCCATTGAAAAAAAATACTTCTTCAGTCAGTTTTCCCTAGGTTTTGGGTTTCTTACAAACAATATAATTGCACAAAATGATAGCTATGATAATAAGCCTTTGGCTTTTGCACCACAGCAGAATTTTTGACTTCAGAGGAAAACACATTGTCAAGGTGGACCCCAACTGGTACAAAATAAAAGATGGCATTACAATAGAGCAGCTTTTATAAATGCTGAAGTCACAACCTGGCAGAAATAAGCCAACAAGAAGATTCAATGGACAAAAAATCTGACTTCAGAAAAACCTCAAAGAAAAAAACCCCTCTAAAGAGTCAGATTATATAGTTATATAAAAAAAATATATTAAAAAGAATGTTTAAAAAGTTAGCTTTTTTTTGAATATATTAAAAAGATTCCATCATTAAAAATAAATGACAAATGTTGTTTTTTCCATATGGTTTTCCTTCCACACTCATTTCTAAATTTCAAACTGTGAGTACATGATTAGTCTGTGCCTATCTACACAAAGTCTGAGCTTGCAAAACACTATTCATGGAAAAGAGGGCTGATATAAAATCCTTTTAAGTCAACAAAAAGCCTCTGTTTATTCGGAAAGTATACTACAACACTGCTGACAGGATTCGTGTATTTAGAATTTTGTGAAGTGCTAGGAGCCTCTCAAATCTGCTTCTGCATTTGGACAGAGGGAAATATAAAGAAGGTGGGCAAGTCATTTGGTAGGTGACTGGGTCACTTCCATAACAATTGTTTCATAAAGGTCTCCAGTAATTATTCATGCTATATAGAATAGTTCATATTTCTGTCTTACTCTAGTTTTATACATTGCACTCAATTTAAAAAATTCCTCATAGCGAGGGTACCTGAAAACATACAACAGATAATGAAACTGGATTCTATGTTGAAAAAAAATACAAAAAAAACCCCAAAAAAAACCAACCAAGGATAAAATTTTACAAAGAAATTGCAAATTGACCTGCTTTCTATTAGTGCAGAAACCATGGTCAAAACTTCTGATCTTCTAAACCTCACCTAATAAAGTTCCTGAAGCTCAAGGTTTAGGAATGCACTTGTAAACCACTCTGTAAACTGCCAGGTTCAATGGTCGATTAATGCGGCCAATCTACAGGGTCATCACATTTTGTCACCTGACACTATATAACATTACCCTTTGGGGTTTGAAGCTCTTGCTAGCCCATTGCCATTGTAATTAATATTCACAAAGCTTCACTTGCCCTTCAGACCTGCTGCTACATTTCACTGACTCAGGGTGAAAGCAACATGTCTAGGCACAAGTTAGGGAATGTAAACTAGCTCTGGGATAGAAGATTGGGTTTTTTAACTGAAACATTTGGTTAAAATAATTATTTAAATTTTCTCTGAAAATACTAATTTAATTGGACTTTGCATAAAGATATATAGAGACTTTTGAGATAATACAGGCAAGCATTCTATGCTTAAAACTGATATGAAAGTTGAAGTTCACAATATTTTGCATAATGTATTTCATTTCATGTCAAAAAATATTTTATCTTCTGAAAAGAAATTATTAAAGAGAGAGCTAGTAGCAACTTTTAAAGTTGTTTTACACTTCCCTCTATAAAAAGTTATCACAATTCTTTCGGATTATGACTTACTAGGTGAAAGTAACAAAGATCTCTCTCCAAAGTGGATCTTTGAAATATGGCAAGCAATAACATTTTGTTTTAGAAAGGTGCTTTTCTGTTCTCTTTTGTAATTATACTCTGGTTAAACTGAGTTCTATGCTATTTCTCTCTCTATCTATCTCTCTCTGGGGTAATGGCTTTTCGGTTTGGTGTCACATAATAGTTAAACCTGTGCAGCAAAATGGACAGAGGTGATTGACAGACAACAAACCGCTACTTACTAGAACTTGTTAACTCCCATGGGAGTCAACAGAAAAAAATCTTAGGAAAACATATGTACAATTCATATTGCCAAGTCAAACACTCCATAATTAAGAAGTAACAAATATAAATGCATTTTTATTATCTTTAATGTATTTCCTTGCCAGCATGCTTTATTGTGTTACTTGATTGAATCCTATTCTCCACCCCTTACCCCCCACTCCCCGGTATCTCTACCATACTATTTTTGTATTTCTTTAGGGGTTTAGATCCCATCAAATAACAGTAACATGCATTTAAGATGAACACTGATGATTTCAGCTGCAGGACTCTTTTGAACTACAAAACTGCTCTGAACAAGATGCCGGAAGTAATTTTAAATAACTCCCACTTACATTGTTTAAAGGATCTGAGCTGTTTATTTTCTAAGGGGATTTTTAAGTTCTGATGTTTCAAGAATTCAGAACACAAACAGTTTTCACAGAAATACCAAATTTCATTAGAGATTATTAGAACAGTTGAAAGGACTTGAAATACAGAAGTAATTGATCTGCTCTATTCAAATGAAGAACACTTGTGTACATTTTAATAAAAAACATCTCTCATAAAGATTGTGTCCTACATATTGTGCAAATTCTGTCACCATAGACAACCTAGATTAATTGTAATAAACAGAAATTGTCACTAAAGCTCTCAGCTTATGCCATCTAATATTGTGTGAATAAATTTCATTTTCTAATATTATGAAACAGCCAAGAGTATAATAAATCATCTACCTAAGTCCTTTGAGAATTTTTGCATAATTTACCAAAACAAATTGATTTTAGCAGAAAAGCTACTAATTTACATGGGGAGGAATGGTTTTCCTAGTGTGATGAATTTAATTTCAATTTCCCTGTTTGCATGAATTCACCCCAGCAATTCATCACTGCTAGAATTAAACTACAACCATGTTTTAGCTGAGCAGTCACATAACTTACACCTGAATGACAATAAACTGCCTTTAAAAGGTAAGATGTGAAATTTGCAGAAGATACCTAGTGAAAATCATTGGAAAGGCCATACTACCTATCAAAACTATAAAGAGTAAAATGCCACATAACAATATTAAACATTTAGAAAATTTTATTCATAGATTGGTTGTCAACTTTACATTTTTAAAGTCTAACCTTTCTAATAATTCATAAATTTTTGTTCTATAATACAATACTTTCTCATGAAAGAAGAGGGGAGTAAAAGAGAATTTGTAAAATGTGTAGGCTTAAATTTGAAGAGAGAGTTCCTTCTGTTCTGATTTTTAAAATGAGTCCTACATCCAAATGCTTCGAACATATATGATATGGGAATAAACTTTTTGCAGTCAGTTCATGCAAGTTCAACTTTGATGGAAAAGTAAAATAATATTACTGGCAACCTAAATATAAAGGAATTAATTTGTAGGTTTATGTCCATAGTCCAGAATAAAACACTCCAGTGGCTACTGGGAATACAACATGAGTGAATTTAAAGATCCGGAAATCAGTGCAATAATGTATTTCCCCTAACTGTTCTCTTAGTGACTACTGCTATCAAGTAGGTAGATCATCCCCTGAGATTACTTAACAGTCAGGCTTTAGTCAGCATTGTTCAAAGGTGCTATCCTTCCAACAAGACAGAATATAAGAAAAACTACACAGAATTGTTTTTTGGTTGGTTCATTTAATTTTTCAGTCATGTATTAGATCTGTGTTCTCTGCCTCAAACCACAGCTGACACATTATAATAATTTTTAAATGTGATTTTCTAAGATATTTAAAAGATGTTTAGATGATGTGTGAATACGCCTTTCTCCAAACACAGCAGTTTTTGAAGCTTTTACTCCATTTTTTGAAAAATCTGAAAAGAGAAACAGACAACTCCAAGACCTTTGGTGCTAAATTTTTGCAAAAATAGGAAAGAAGAAAGAGTACCATCAGTGCTCTTACTGGTGAAAAAAGTCAAAACAAGTATATGACAAAAAAAAAAAAAAAATGTAGTTAGGTTGTCCATTAGGATAAGAGGTAGAATATTTCATTGTCATTATGAAGAACTGATTATCAGAAGGCCAGTCACCTCACTATTTATAAGTGTACACCCATCTTAAATTACAAGAATGAAAAAGTTGTTAGCTAGGTAATGACAAGATTTATAATGCAAATATTTCTCCACCATATAAAATGTATTTGAAAAGAGAGTTGTCATTCACTCTGTTTAGCACAGACAATATGGAAATGAATTTCACAGAAAGTATCTAGCTTCTCAGAGGGAAAAGGATACTGAAGATATTTATGGATTATTTGATTAATTCCTTTCAGTATCATCGAATTAGGATAACGCTGCAGCAGCCTGTATTTACTCGATACTGGACCTGTAAAGAATCCATCATTTCCATATTTTTCTCAAAAGCACCAGATGCATATTCTTAAATACAGTTATAAATGGCACTGACAAGATTTTAATGGAAAAGAAACATATATGGTACAGACCGTTCCTGTACTTCACTTTCCAGACTTTTATAAGCTTTATATGCTCAAAATTTTATAAATGTTCTCAGTTAGAATAAGAAAAAGGGAAGCTGAAACCTCACTTGAAAATGCACTAGTTTACTTGTGGAGTCTATGTACATTCAACAACATTTGATTTACATGTTATGTATAATTATTCTAAATAAAATTATTCCAAGTAAATGTAAATACTAAAGTGCAGAGTAATTTTTACTTCCAAACACCCACTCTACCTCACCCTTGCAAGGTTAATATCTGTGCACTGCGTGTCTTGTTTGAAATCTACTACTTCATGGGAAATTTTCCTTTTTATAGGTTGTAATTGTGTCAACAGCAAACTTGAGTGGTTCCCTTGATGTTTTTTACTAGT
The DNA here is from genome assembly GCA_000699545.1 of Podiceps cristatus. Taxonomy (NCBI): domain Eukaryota; kingdom Metazoa; phylum Chordata; class Aves; order Podicipediformes; family Podicipedidae; genus Podiceps; species Podiceps cristatus. The sequence goes on along the minus strand of KL260583.1, from coordinate 40,044 downwards.
TCAGGGGAAGTTTTCTGGACATGTAACTAGATGAAAAACTTTTCTGGGGTCAGATTTTTGTTCTTTGCTTATGACACGTACTACAATAGAGTCCTGGAAAACCTAGATGCCTCTATAATAGAATGAAAATAATTCTTATTTAGAGACAGGATGTTAAGTCTCCTAGGAATATTTGCCATACTTCCCAAATAAATCATTCTGACTCTTTTCCTTCTTTCTATTTTTATTTCTCTTGGTATTCCTAATAACCTGATACGTATCTTTTACTATCTTATTGTATCACTACCAGCTTCCAGGGGTTTTTTTTTGGTTGTGTTTGTTTTTTTCTCCTTTCTAACTCGTAAGGTCACAACCTGCTTCCTCTATAGCACCTTCCAAAATACATGACATTTCTGTTGCACTTTCATGCCTACTTCGAATATCATAAGCCCTAGTTCACTGGAAAGCATGAATGTCCCGAACACAGTGTAATGCTTTCACTGTACATTACACTATTTCCTTCATTTTCTTCCAAAAATAAATACTTCAAAAATGAGAGTCAGAGAAAAGAGAAAAGAAGGAGAAATAAGGAAGCTCAACACATCCTCAAGAGCCTTCTAGAATGCAATCCCTTTAAAACCAGCCTTTTATGTCATTGATTATGCAGCCTGCATTTTCCTTTAACTACTTTCCTCCCAGAGTGATTAGGAACTGTATGGTCTGTGGCATGGAACTGTCCAGGAAGCATGACAACCAAAAGTAGAACTTCTTTATCAAGAAATCAAGCTTTCCTTTAATTAGAAAAGCAATTCTCTAAGCATTAGAGTCTAATACCTCAAGTCTTAGCAAGTAGAGACAAAACTCAGTACAAGGCCAAATGGCAACAAAACTATAAACATTATGCACATTGTCTCACTTTGACAACTCCATAAACTTATAATAAAGTTAGAGCAATACAACAATGGAGGGTTTGGGGGATTGGTTTTGTTTTGGTTTTGTTGGATTGTTTTGGTTTGTTTTCCATTTTTACTTTACTGCAGAAAAAAGGTGGGACGCGAGAATATATAATTTCTTCCCTCTGCATAGTAGTTTACAACCCTTTGTGATATATTAAGCACACATCACCAATAAAGACTGCTTGCAGTCTCAACAGCAACATACACAAAATATTACTTGAAATCTGTTTGTTTTAAAGGAAAATGCTTAAGGCTGAAGTAAAATTTTCTAAATCATGAACTGTTAACTTTAACAGTCATGTTCTTTGCTACATCTTGAATGAGTGCTAAATGGATGCATTATTGCTACAGTTTTCATCACCAGCTCCTGCTGTAATCCTTCTGTTTAATGATCCTGATTTAAAAATCGTTACAGTTAACAACTACTGATATTTTACTTTCAGCATTTTGGCATTCAGAACTGCTTAAATGAAACAGTTCAATCTTCTAAGTGACAATAATAGTTCTCATTATACCAACCTGCAGGACTTCCATTCTGCTACATTTTGATCTATTATAGCCTACTCTGCTATAATCATAGCATAGTATTAAAAATGCACTTAATCTTTGTCAGAAAGCTCATCAAATATTGAAATTTTTGTTTGGAAATGTAACTTTTTTCCTAGGATTCACTCTTCTTCCCATGCTGGACATGGGCTACAGCCTAGCTTACATTCTAAACGTCTGTTATTGCAAGTATACACAACCGAGTATTAAAACTGCCAATTGCTAGACTAATTCATGAATACTGCAGTCCCCGCTGTCTTTTTGGAAGCTCTGGGCAGCCTTTCAAATCAGTTCTTTAAAGAGTGCTGATAGCACTGTAACATTTGAAACTCTCAACCTAAGTGTTTTCTAAGTTTCTAGGAAGTGATTAATTTTACTTCTGTTCACTGCATATTGATATAAAAGGTGATGTCCCTAACATTACTAAAACATTAAAAACTCTCAAGGGGCTGAAGAAGGGAGTAGGTATTTCTGCTTAGATTTTCGTTACAGTAACAGGTACTACTTTCTTGAAGAGATCTGTCAAAATAGTAATAATACAGGGAAAATATTCAGAACATTCAGTTCCTACGTACTTATTTAAGCTAGTTTAATATTGCTAAGGAGGCAGAATAGTTCCACCAGACACCTCTTTTGCATATCTGCACCAGGTAAGAAAAATCAGAATCATGCACATTAAAAGAGCAATCAACCTAGGAGTTGGGAGAAGAAGTCACTTCTTTTCACCCTTACAGGTAAATATTGTAATAATTCTCTACCTATATAGCAAAAGTCTAGAAGGTGCTCTTCAATTGGTTTCTTATGCCTTAAGATCTTAAAATCGTAACTCTTGCTTTCCACAATCTGCATAGATTCTAATACCAGTGATTCTGTGCTCATTTCTAGCCGCTGAAGCTTTAGAGTGCTTTCCGACTGATGGTTCAAATAATCTAGAAGTCAGCTCACAGATCCTGTGGCCATGAACCTTGTTATCATAAGCAATCATTGAGCTTCTGCACTGTTTCAGTCCTAATATCAATGATTAGAATGGGGTTTTAAAGGTCTGTAGCACTACTCAAAAGCCCCTTATGAGAAAATCCTAAAAGCAATTTTTGAAACAAGCAGACTGGTATCAGATACACATATAAAAGCTACACCACTAACTGTGCCATGGTTTTTCTCCACTGGTGGCATCTACAGTGGCTGATGACCTTACAAGACCTATCATAAGAGAACAAACCGATTGATTCATCTGATGTAGCAAAATACCAGAAATCACAAGCTTTATCTCAGCTGTCAGCAACCGTTTACAGAAGCTAGCATTGCGCATATGAGAAACCACAGAGTGGTTTAAGCACACTTCATGAAGCATAGATGGCTTGTAAATATTGGTCGGTTTGTGCAAACCCTGTCATTCCTTTCTGGGGTAATTCCTACTGCAGTGAAGCACTGAAGGATCAAATAAGGACTTGTGACTGAGCAAAGATAGATAAGAGCCCTCTTTCTTTTTCACCATGTCTGCGAGGTATAGCACCAGCTTTACCAAAAATTAACATAGGGCTGAGCATAACAGAAAACCAACTTGCACTTAGAGATCTCCTAAGTGTAGCAACGAGGTTATTACCTGTACTTTAGTATAGAGTAGGAAGCATAAAAGAAGCTGTTAAAGCTTTGCAATCAAACTTTTATCTCAAGAATCAGATAGGATCTGGAGAGCAAAAGTAGGAACCAGGATTGGGGCTGTCTTGGCTTAAAAGATCAGCAAGGTAATGGGAGGAAAATCAAGGTTAAACCTTTAACTGAAAAAAATAAAATCTCATAAACGTAATCCTTTAACAAAGTCAGCAAAGTTGTGAAAGAGAAACGGTTATGTTGCAGTAATTCCAAGAACACAGATTCCTGGCTATCGAATTTTGGACTGTGTGGGTTTTTTTCTATTTAATTGTGAATTTCTGAAGCTTAGTTCACTGAGCACATCAATAGCCCATTTCTTGGGTTAAATTAAAAACAACATTCAAAAGAGCAATGCCACAGAAAGGGATGGTATCAAACAGCCTTCAGTAATACAAGGGAAATACCCAACAAAATGCTGTCTGTTAAATAAACCTATCACAGAACTGAGATAACTATCTTAACAAGGAAGCTCACAGTTTTAAAAGCTCATCAAACTCAAAAGTCAAATGAAACTTCTATTAAGATTATTAAAGAAAAAAACTAATTAAAATATGAAGGAGTTGGCAAAAGTAGTGCTCTTGAAACCTGCCAAAGATCTACACTTTTCTGCTTTTATGACTTTATAGTGAAAAGAAGTGGAGACAAAAAAAGTCAATACAATTCACTGCACAGCTGCTAGGAAAGGAGATCACATTCCATTTTCTATGTAACTGCGTCGTCTATTTGTCCATCCAGCTATTCAGTTGAATTTGTGAAACAGGAAACTGTCTCACAAAAAATAAATTACTAGGAATGTTATGAAAAACTGAGAGCTACACAGCCCCAAACAGATACAGCTCCGTTTATTCTGTTCTGCCTCTTGCTGGATAATAGTTATGGAATACAAATGAGCTGAGAAACAGGGGTTGTATGTGATATAGGGGAAAAGGAAGAGTATCATGCAGAGGATGAAAAGTTAAAAAGGGGATGGAAGATGCAGGAAGAAAGAATTAGTAGCTTTGATTTTATCTTTTAAATCTTGGTAAGGCGATTTTCCAAGTACAAGAACAGGACAAGTAATAACAGAGCAGAGGTTTAGAATGTCTTTAACACAAAAAGTTTCTATTTATGGTGAAGTCTGCAGTGACCATGCAAAACTGAAAAGACTCTGGAAGTTCCATGTTCTTCTAAGGTTAGGCCACTCTACTTTCATACCTGCTGGATAGACATCATGCTAGGAAGGTAAGGTGACAACAGTGGGCCTCCAACAGAATTTAGATGCCTAACTCTACTGTCAGTTTAAAGGATGGGCCTCATTTAGAACATAGCTCCAATATCCAGATGTCATACACAGAGGGTCTCATGAATGAAGCCTAGTGTTGGAGAAAGGACTCTAAAGGCGTGCATTACGGATTTTCTGCACATGCAATCTGTAGACCTCTGCACTGTGGTAAATGCAATGTCCCAGTCTCTTATGGTCTCTCCTAATTCTCACGCATCTCATTTGTATGTTTAAAAGGATCTTGGCAAAGGACCATCAACTTCTGTGTTGCCAGTTAAGCTCCATTGGCCACGAAGAGCAGAATATACTGAAGCCCTTGCAGCCAAATCTTTCTAGAGAGCTCTGTGCCTACTTCTTGGAACTCTATCTAGATAATACTATGTTTAGAAGCTGTGTATGAAATCCTACTACACATTAGTATTTTACGTGATGTATTATAGGAATTACATTAGAGACAAGTAACTTTTGCTGACACCTTACTCTTGGACATAGTCCAAGGAATAAAGCTCATTCATTGTAAGGTTATCAGAAAGTGCCAACTATTTCATAAGACCACCTATAGGCAATTTCAGTCTTATCCAAAAGATGGAACTTACACTGATAAAAAATAACAGTTGTCAATTCCAATTATTCATCTCAAAGTGAATCATTGCTTCATATTAATTTTCTTTTCATCAGTGAATCAGTCCAACTAAATCCTCCTAATTATCATATACTTCCAAAAACAAAATATTAGTTAGGCAACAGATATTTCCATGCCAAAGTAACAGTTTATATATACTTCCATTTAAATTTTAGAATATGATCATATATATATACACACACATATATCTCAGTAGAATTGCATTTTAGGGTGTACTATACATTTTTATGTTAAAGAAAATAATTTGCATTTTAATAAGGAAATTAACTCATTACAGAGACTGTATGATTGGAGGTTGACTGGAAGGTTTGAAAGCCTGAAGGAAGACCAAATGGCTTTCAAAGGATTCTTCTTTAGATTATTTATACTACATGTCATGTGCCTATAAACGACCAAATAACACTGTAACAATCTCAGCTAATTTAGTGGCTGAAATCCAGCTTCTTATGGATAAATCATCAAACCAAATTATCACTGTGACCCTCATTTATAGTCAAGACCAAAGCCAATATTTGAATGTCACAGGATTTTAAACTGACCTTGTAAACCGAAGCAGTATGAAGAACACACTTATGGGAGTAAGGAAAACATGGTACTTCCATAATACCACATTGAAGGTAGCCACAACAAATGGGCTAAAAGCAACACTAAAATAGACAGGTAGAAGGACAATTAAAGACTGAGACATTGCTTTGGGCTGTTTTTCTTCAATCTGCCACACAAAGACGTGTCACAACACAAGTGGGATCAACCAGAGAGAATAGTCTCAGATTAAATTTTTATCTCATCGTCCTACTTAGATAATGTGATTAATCAGGTTTATGTGATCCTTGATCTCCAGACCTGCAATGGGTGACCTTCTCTAGTCTGGAAAAAGTTCTGAAGCAGTACTGCTCAGAAATTATCTGAGGAAACTCAGAAAATGAGGTCAGAGATTAGAGACATTCTTTCATGTTAAATTCTTTAATCACTTTTAAAAATTTCTTTTGCAAGCCGAACTAGACCAACTGCACTGTGTACTACAATGACTAACCTTGTCTGTGTCTCCTAAATAAAGAATATTATTTTGATTCACTATATAGAGAACCAAAACCAATTTCCACTTCTGAAGGCTTGATTATTCAGGTGAAGGTTCGTAAGTGATTTTTTTTCTTCTCTCCTGCAGCTAAAAAGGGCTCTTCCTACATTGATAGCAGCTTTGCTGTTTCACTTTTCTATATCCACAAAATGCTTACTTGGCCAGCAGATACACCTTTAGCAGCAGAGGATGGAAAAGCTTATCAGTAGGCTTGTGTAGTCAGCAGATCAATAACTAAGTGTATCTTTAGGG
>KL260583.1:0-29169 GCA_000699545.1 Podiceps cristatus | reverse complement strand
GTGTAAGTTTCAGGGACCTCTCAAGAAATTACAATCATAGAATCTGAAAGTTCTGGCTTACTTTAGCATATCCTGGAGCTGAAGCTATACTTTCTTCTTGCTGTCTGCTTCTACCCCAGTTCTTTTTGATCTAGTATTCCATTGCTTAACCTGCTTTTAAATGTCTTTATTTCTTTTCCCCCTCGACCCTCTTATCTCCTGTAAGCAGAGCATGAATTCAACAATATCCTGGTCAGTAGCCAAATGTTATTAGTTCATATCTTTTGAATGGGTAGGAAGAGGGGCAAAAATATTTTTCTGTTCTTGCATTCATTGCTGCTGCTTTTGATGGTCATAAAAAAAAAAAAAAAAGTAACTGAAGATGAAATTATTTTATTTTTAGTTAAGTACTGAGCATGGCACTCAGCACCTAAGAAAAATACCACATCAGAAAGACTGACTGGAAGGAGATGACATCCATATAAGAGAAAGTCACGTTGCTACAAAGTTGTGCAAGACTAAGGGTGAAAAATACAGGATTTTACAGGATGGTTTAACCACTCCAAACAATGGCTGCGTGTTAAGTTTTGGAGTTTGAAAACCTGTTTCAGACTCAAAAACATCTCACAGAGAAAGAAGTTTTGCTTTTTAGAATATTATTTCTTCATTCTATCCACACGGCGTTATAATTCTCTAGGTTTTAAAACATACGCTAATAATTAATTTTTATTAATGGGAGTATTTTTGCTACGTGGAAGTCTGCGCAATGAAACTGCTCACAATATAGACATGAATTGCAGAATATAAGCATAAATCATAGTGAGTGCTGATTTGTTCTTAGACTTACAAGCAAGTTGGATTCTCCAGTAAATTCATTCACTCCCTCACCTCTTCAAGGTCTCCCTAGACAGCTCTCATCATTACAGCATCTGGAATGGCAGATAAGCAGCTCTATATGGAACAGGGCAGTCAGCAACTTTCTCCAGGAAACTGAATCTGTCATTTCTGCCAAACATCCATCTTCTTGCCAGTTCCTGACTTAATATCCCCAGGCAACACTCAAAACAGGGCAGCCTATATTGGAACATGTTGGTGTGCCACAGATTAGGTTAGCTAAAAATTTAACATCTTAAGGAAAAGACCAGAAATGATCCTGATGAACTCAAGCTAATGCATCAGGATATACACACACAAACATGTATTTAATATTTGTTCACTGTGCAATATTATAGAAAATATTATTTTGAAATGTATTGAATCATATATGACGCAACTAGTCGAAGATGTATGTATCAGTCTTTGCTCTTAAAAGGAAATGTTCCCTGAGGACAGGGCATGCTGATGATGACTTTTTTGCACCATTTTAAGAGCACCTGATACTGGCTATCATCAAAAACTGGTGTAGACAGACCACAAATCTAGTTCAAATTTGCCACATCTGTGAGTGTTGCTTACTGAATGATCCCTGACAGTCCCAAAATACCAGGAATTTTCTTCAATTAAAGGCTTGGTAGAGAAAAGGTTTCCTAAGAAAACTCTTTATATTTCCTCTGCCTTTGACGACATGGAGAAATGTACTGAGAGCTTGATAAAGAAAGACTTTGCTGCCTTCTTGAGACTAATGCCCAATCAGTATTTTTAAAGTTTCTTTCCGCATACAGAGGAAGGGGTTTAATCTTTTTTGAGGAAATGATCACTATCGTCCTATCACTAGTCACTCGAGAGAAGAGACCAACACCCAACTCCCTTTAACCCCCTTTCAGGTAGTTGTAGAGAGCAATAAGGTCTCCCCTCAATTCACTAAGCTACAGGTTTTCTAAGGAGCAAACTAATACCTCAGTTCTAATTAAAAGGGCCGTGAAGAGTTGCTTGTCAAGCTGTTGTCAAGAGACATAATTTCTGAACAAGATATGGGACGGACTGCTATTTGCAGTCATTAAAGTATGCACAGCATTTTTCATGTAAAGGTATTGACCCTGGTACACTGGTAAAATCCCACTGCACAGAGCCTACGTTAACTTGACACTTCTTCCCTTGGATGTCTCAAATCTAAAAGTATATAATTCTTTATAAGGGCATTTTTCTCCCTGTTCAAAATATGAAAACCAAAGCATGTTCAGGAAGTGTCTTCCCTTCTGTGATCTCTTGGCTCTCAGTCCAACTGAGATTTCTACTATTAAGTGCCATTTCATTCCTACAATTTTTAATAATCCTCTTAACATTCCTATCACCAATCATTTTGTAGTGTTGCTGATCTCTGTTCTAATGACTGCATTTCACCTTAGAAGTGGATGAATTTCTGTAATGCTGGAAACAGTCCTTCCTTGGTGCACTCATAAAGTACAAAACCATCTCAAAATCTTAAAAGGAAAACAGACATAAAACTGGAAGGCAGTTTTTCATCTCTGTAAAACACATACTTAAAGTATTTTCATTCTTCTCATTCTATAAAGGGCAAAACTGGCATAATTACAACTGTTTAAGGTACAGCAAACTCTGCTTCGGGAATTTCTTGTGATTCACCGAACTGGGATTTGGAGTGCTTGATCCCATTACTACAACTATGGTACTCCTATCAGCTGTGTTCTCTATTTTAGTTGCTTTGAAGGAATGCAAAGCATTCTTAGTACCCACTATATAGAAACTGTTGCTAGTCTACTGTCTCAGAAGAAACAGCATCTCTTAGTTCTCAAAACTCTACTGTGTACAAGTAAAGCTTTTAACTCCAAATGATCAAACCCACAGGAAGACAGTAGGTATTCTCTTTAGTATATTTGCTTCCTCTGTTCCAGTCTTTCCATGTGGTCTTAGTTTTGATAATATCCTTATCTTCAGGCCACAGGACCATACGCAATTTGGCTCATTTCTTAACACAGGCAACAAAAATTGCATGCTAGTTGGTGTGAATTTAAGGGACTACTATAGGCAGCCTTACCTATTCTGATGTGAATGACCATTTGACCCCTGATTTATGCTGTGAGTAGTACAAACATTAATGCCCTTTTCAGATAATACATTAGTCTAATTCTCATATTATGCTTTCATAAATCTTTGGAATAGCTTTTCTAAAGATGAATGGCTATGCAGCTTCAGTTGAGAAATTAATAGGAGGTTTGCAAACCATAGCCAATGGAAACATCATCAACCCACATATCAGCTCAGCAATGTTTTTACTAAAATTGTCTGCAGCTGGGTGATTTGAGTGCAATTTATTTTCAAATGCCATCATTTCAGGCAGTTTCAGATGGCTTTTTACAGACATTAGAGGCACTGCCCTGCATTAATCGTAGGTATTACATTTACTTCTCTTATTTCTGTCCTGCCATTCATGGGTTAGAAAGTACCTACTGGAAGTGTAAACACAGAATCACACAGTGGATAAGGCTGGAAGGGACCTCTGGAGATAGTCTAATCCATGCCCCCTGCCCAAAGCAGGGTCAGCTATAGCAGGTTCTCACAACTGCATTCAAGTCAGATTTTCAGTATCTCCAAGGATGAAGAACCCACAATCTCTTTGGGCAATCTGTTCCAGGGTTTGTCTGTCCTCATAGTGAAAAGGTTTTTTTCTTATGTTTAAAATGAATTTCCTGCATTTCAATTTGCTGTAATTACCTCTTCTCCTTTCACTACTTGCCACTGAGAAGAGTTCAGCTCCATCTTCTTGGATGGGCTCAATTTCCCCTCTACACAAGGAAACTTTTAACAACAAAATAATGCCTTGTTCCATCATTTTTAACATTTTCAATGAGGATAGTATATTTAATTTAGATTGCAAACAGTGAAAATATCAAAAAAGCTAAGATGGATTTGGTGTCAGTAAAGAAGGAATGGAGAGGGAACTTCAGTCAGCAAGATATTTTAGCTGCTTGCTTATTGCCTTCCACCCCTGCCATGGGATAAGGGAGAAAATAGGAATAACATGAGTGAGAAAACTCATGGGTCAAAATAAAGACAGGGAAATCACTTACCAAGTACTGTTGCAAGCAAACCAAATGCAACTCAGAAAATTTAACTAACCTTATTGCCAATTAAATAAATACTGATTATGGTATTCAAAACCAAAAAAGACAGCTTCACTCCAGACACCTCTCCTTCCTCTTTGTTATTGCCCAGGTTACCCTCAGTCCCTTCAGTGAGGACATATATGGCGCAGCAGGTCGGGGTCAGCTAGCTGTTTCTCCTTGCTGCTCCTTACTTCTCCATAGTTATAAAGAGTCCAAAATACTAGTTCCTAAAGTGTCAGAGCTGGTGTGAATGACTACAGAACACATCATGGCTGACCACAGTTAAAGCATCTGACTCATCTCTTGTAAAGCACTTAAGGCGATTCAAGTGTATAAAACCAAATTCTAGCCAGCATACTTCTCTAGCAGCAGAAACAGTATGATGACAGCCGAGAGAGATATTGGGGTTTTAGGTGCTGGAACAGGAAATTTATCCTTTGAGATTTAAAAATCAAGAAAGTATATTAGATTTCTCCTTGTCTTTGCAAAAGGTTGGCTAACATTGCTAGTACCTTATTCTTTTGGAGAAGCAAGGGAGTTTTCCAACTCTGTATTAATGCCCTTTTTTTTGTTTTTCCTGAAAAGAGAATCATTTATGGGTTTTAGCTTCATTTTCCATTTCAACCTCCCTTCATAAACTCCCCCCTCTTCTTATACAAGAACAGGAAGTATCTTGGTGGATAACGAAAGGAATATAGGCTTCATATTACAAAAGCAGCCTGGAAAAGTTCTGTGATTGACAGAATCCTGAGATACTTAATAAAATTATTTTCCTTAAATCTTCTGATAAGTCTCTACTTATCATGAATTTGCTTTGCAGAAGTGCAACATCATAGGGTTATTAGAAGAAGAAGGGCAAGAGCAATAATTACCATACAGCTATATTATACAGTCTGCAAAGAAAGTAGAATGTTTGTATCTGAAACCCTGAAAATTTCATATAATGAATTAAAGTTCAAATGCAAGTCTGCATTTTAAAAGACTAAAAAAAATCACTGCTCTGGCACATGACACTAAAACTGAATTTCAGCATTTCTTCCAAGCAGCTCACACATATAACAGGAAATAATTCTATGCATATTTAGGGGGCATTTATAGTAAGCATCATCACTTCTGTTCTCTGTATCATCATAATATTCATCACAATGAATTTTAGTCTAAATAGTTTCTTCTCATGATTAAAAATATATATTCATAAAATAATTTAGTTTCACATTTGGAAACCTGGTACATTTCATTTGCATTGATACAGTTTTAGTGACTTTAAAAAGTAAACAACTATTTTCTCTATACACATCTCTCATTAAAGGATTCGAATATTTAGGTAGCTATTATTTATCTCTTCTGCCACATTGGATTTCAATGTAATTTATCAGGTTTTACAAAAGTATCTCTGCAATATCTTGATTAAACAAACATTAAATTGCTAGATTAATCAGAGCTTTCATAATATTTCCATAGAATATTTGTTTGAATTAAGGCTGTTTTTAAAGAAGATACCCTCATATTCAAGTACTGTAATACACATATAACTAAAATGACAATAATACTTGACCACTTTTTGTCTGTGTTTAGACATTATTGTGACCCCTGCTGACTAGATTAGAAGCAATGTAAAGGAAGATTTAGATAAATGGAAAGACATGTAAAATCTTGGAAAAATATATTAAAATGAAAACCATGCAGTTATCACACAATTTGTTCTTCTTCTTAGCCATTAACACAGATTTATTGTGTCTTTACGCAAATGAGTGCAAGTGAGATTGACACTATAGGCTTGGACCAAAGACTCTTGATATCAACAGAAAACTCAAGTGACTTCAAAGAGCTTTGCACCAGACTTTGTATCATCTGTAAGACAAACCTACCATAAAAGATATTCAGCATCAGATCTGCTAATTTAAACTCCAACTATTATCCTTCAAACCAGCATTTATGATGAAAGCAGATCTGATAATTAAACTGAATTCTACAACTGACTCTTTACAGCAGTGCTAATGATCTCTGCCTGTTCAGAACATTAAGCCAAGGCTAAAGTTTGGGAGTCGGAGAGACAACTGTGAAACAGGAAAGGCCGTTAAGGAGGCCATAAATCACTTACTGCCTGTTCCCACAAGGAAGAAACACACCTTGTTGAATGAATAAACATTCTCCAGAATTACGGGCTTTTTGATAATTTTAAATGTACAGTGGCAAAGAAAAAATTCCTGCTTTATATCAGTCCATGCTTCAACTCTTTGCACTAGTTTCCATCTAAGAAGGCTTAATACCCATAATTAAGCCTCTTTATTAGACCAAAGACAGTCCTTTTGTAAATCCTATGGTCAAGGGACACATTTATAGCCCTGTTTAAACCAGAATACCACTTAGCGTTGTAATTTGTCCTCTCCTGTCTTAATGATCTAGGGCAATATGAAATGTTGCTGGCAAATAAATTGTGACAGCCATTGCTGTACAGCTATTCTGTCTGTCATCCACATATTTCCCACAAGCTTTGAAGCACAGTCAGCACTGGGATCTCACTTCTACTGACCTAAAGCAAAGAACAAGCTTTTCTTACTCTTTCTAATATTTATACAGGTTCAGATCCCAGTATAGCCCTAGAAGTGTGCAGCTCTGCTGTATCATGTTTGGGCATGGTTTTTTTTTTAGAGAAAATTGCCCGGCCCTCCTCTTCATTGAATTGCACTTCTGTAGAGTGACTGAAGAACAGGATTTGGACTACAAATAGAATATAGTCATCTTTAATATTTTACCAGCAAAAAATCTGTATTAAAATAAACCTGCCATTTCATCTATTACCTCTCCTGTCCACAGAACAGGGGAAATTAAACCAAAACAGAAAAATAAAAATTAGTACTGGCTTCAAGGGATCTTTTTTTTAATTTTAACGATGACATTATCTAAAATCAGTAGACCGTCGTCAACATCTTAAAACAAAATACGGTGTTGCTTACCTTCAGTGGTAACACCATATATTTGGGTCTGAATCTTGCTTTGTATTTTTACTCTAAAGAGCCTATTTTCAGCCATTGCAATTCAACTTGGAGTGTCTTGGGTAAAGTGTTCTGAACTTGAAAACATTTACCATTAGTAAGATGGAAATATTCCCTCATCTCTGTCAGTGTTCTCTAATCTTAAAGACCAGTGTGGTTTTTCTTTGCTTTTGTTATTCAAGCTCTTCATGCACATTCATACCAAAACCTGGTATTCTGGACATGATTGGCACAGGTTAGCAAGATTCATTTTGAGTTTGAAGAGAATTTTGAATTAGAGTGAGTGAATATGGATGAAAGTCCCTGGAAGTTCAGCCTAGATCATAGGAAGATACATAGCCCTTCTTTTCACTATCTATCTACAGCATTTTAGCCAGTCAAAGACCGTGGTAGTAGTTGACATCTTCCTTGCCATTTGTCCTACGTAATTGTATGATCATTTTGACACAGGCCTACACTCAGGACTGAAATGACTGCAAAGAATGTATCCGCAATAGCCCGGGGAGATCTAGTGTCTTTGCATCCAATTCCTATTGAAGGAGAAGTAGTGCTAGCAAGAAAGAGCAGACTAGCAGGCTGCCAAACCCCAACAAACGCAAAAGGCTTGCACAGACAAAAAGATTCTCCTCTCCCTCACTGAAGCTCAAATATAAAGCTTGACAAGCAAATAGAAGTGGAATCTGCCCTCAGCAAGCCTCAGCACAGATGACTGGTGCTTTAAAACTTGTAAGCGCTCCCCATCTGCCTGCATGGAGTCACTTCAGAACACAGGCATTCTCAGGTGCACGGGAAAAATGAATCAGGATTTCAGGTAACAACCTGCTTTGCAGCGGACAGTGTGAAGGACTAAAATATTTTTACAAAAGTGTTTCCATATTGATGCTACAGTTTCTCTCTGACATAGTAATTCACATACCAGTAACTTGAGAAATGATACTTATAGACAGACAATTATAGCTTGGATCATCTTGCCTTGGCTTTCACATGGATAAGAGCAGCTGTGATAGTTCTGTATAGTGGCTTAATTTCAAAATCACTGAACCCTGAAAGCCTCAAATGAGTTTTCCCTTTCTGAAACAGAACATAAAACTTCAAGATCCAACTATTGAAAAGCTTTCCTAAATCTCCTGGAAATCACAGTGCAGTTTTATATAGCTCTAACAGTCATCATACGCATAGTTCTTCATTAAAATACAGCCTTAGCCATATAAGATAGAATGTTTTATGTGCAATCTTGCTTACCTTTACTGTAATCTTAAAAAAAAAAAAAAAAAAAAAAATTTAAAAATTTTCTTATTCCATTCTAATACACACAGGTAAAGTACTAAATGTCCTAATCGATTCTAAATGTTGAATTTGAGAGGTGGAGAACAAAAATTTGAAGTAACTCTACCCACTGATCATTTCAAAGACACATTGTAAATAGAAAATGGAAGGTACCATGTGTTATCCAACAGCAAAACCAGTGACGGCAAGATCAGACTATTTCTAGACGCAGCATTTAAACACATTTCTAGAAGCAGCATTTAAGCAGTTTTTTGTGAAACTTGAAAAAAATTACAAAGTCAAGGAACAATATAGTATTAAGAGAGAAAGAAAAAAAAAAACTTAACTGGAAAAAGACTTTCCTCACAAGGAGCACAAAACCAAAAATAGAAATCCACTTAGGTAAGTAACAAAGTATAACAAATAAAATCCAATATAAGAAAAGAAATTACTGAATCTAAAATCAGGAAGACAAAGTCCTAGATATGTAGTTACTGGAAATAAAAAGAGAAGCTTCTTAGTGCACTGAAAGAGTGCCAAGCTCCTACAATATATAGCAGAGCCAACCACTACGATGGACTGTGTGTCACATGGAGCTGCTGCAGACGTGCCCAGGTGCCAAGGAGAGCAGAGCGAGGCCGAGGAGACGCTGAGATCCTGCAACTGAAGTTTACAGAACTGAAGTACAGGAACCAGACATCAATCAATAGCGTGGCTTGAGGCACGGGAGCCTCTACTGACAAACATCACGGAAAGCATGTGGCTGTGATATTTAACTACGGATTGCATTATTTTGGAATGACTTTTCTCATTACTCCGGGGAAAAAAGTACAATATTTGAATGTAATACAAATTACTTCACTGTGATTATTTTCTTTTAATTCTGTAGTGTTGATTCTGCAATTAATCTGAAATATTTGCATTGACAGAATTAAATCTAGTGTGTTCTCAGGAAAATCATGTAGGATAGCCTTCCAATCCCACGTATAGGAACAAGCCTACTAATATTTTTGCCCGATTATTCTTCTAATAACACATAAATCACCCTATTATCCAAGTGTTTTCCAAAAAAATCTAGTTATAAAAAACACTCCCATGTAAATAAGAACACCTGTGCTGGCTCAGGTAAAAGGCTCTTTACTTTAATTGTTCAACTATCACAGCTCCAAATGGTGGTTTAGGAAAGAGTATAAAAAAATTTCTCTCTCAGTAATTCACGTGGAGGGGTTTCCTCAGCCAGATGTGGTCTTTTACTTCATAGTTCTTAAGAGATTTCTTCGCCACGATTTTGAGTCACATCAAAATCCAAATAAATGATTAGCTTCTGTACAGTCTGTAGCAAGGAGTTTCAGTGCTTAACAAGGGAAAAGTTAAAAATGGTATGACATTTTAAATTAAAACATAAGTACTGACTACAAATATCCAGTGCTGTCCCCTCAGTCTGTCTGCATTCAGTCTGTACTTGAAAAAGAAAATCTACTTTTCTGAATACTAAGGATATAGAACTGTGCATGTATTTTAAAAGCTACTACTACTGTGCAGCATTTCTAGGTTGAGTAGCGAGCAGGATACAAAATTTTGAACCGTGACATAGTATGACAACTGAACAAGGCGAAGTGAATGATATTCAGGCTCATTTACAATTCGGCCTTTTGTTTAAATAAAAATTCAGCTGTTATACTCTGAGTTACCTCAAGATGGCAGTGGTATCACACAAAACTTTCTGCCAGTTAAATTGCGCAACTGCACGTTCTGAAGTCAGTCAAACACCTCATTTTGTCATCCTCAAATCAGAACTGAAACCCTTTCAGGCAGCTGTTCTGAAATATTTTAATCCTGGTTTATTCTCTAATTTACAGTAATGTAAATACAGAATAATAAGTTGTTCACGGTGCATTATTGTGGAAATAACATTAAATGAACTTATTTTTGTACAGCTCTAGCTTAGCTTTCCAGAGTGAACATTACTACACGTGGGAAATAATGGATTTTTCAGTTCTGTACACAAACCCTCAAAAATAGCATGGTTTGGTTGACTTCTAACAGAACTTGAGGATGGAAAACAAAGAGAAAAAACAGTGGTAAAAAAAAAAAAAAAAAAAAAACAAAAAAACAAAAAAAAACCCAAAAAACCCCAAAACCAAACACCACCTTGGGGCAGCCTGAAATGTATCACTTACCCCCAAAATTGGGTATTAAATGCAAAAACACTGAAAAATGATGTTTTGAAGTAGTGAAGAAATACTGAAATGTAAGAGTTTATTTTTCATACAGTATTTCACTTTGAAATTTCCAATAATGAAACACTAACCACTTCCTTATTATGGGAGAGATTTACTAATTTTGATATAAAGGCACTAAGCATTTCAGTTGTCCTTCCAGTGGGGTCAGACAGACCCTTCCTGTTCAGGAGCAGGAGGAGTGAGGACTATCTCTGCGTCATATCTATCTATTTATCTATATCATATATGTAAGATACAGGTGTTATATTGGTTATAGAAAAAGGTTACAGATATAAATCCCAGTCAACTGATGTCACTGAGCTAAATGGCTTTAAATTTACATTTTTCTGCTACTTGATCTATTTTATTTTACTTTTTCTTTGTTTATATAATTGACATGCCAACAGAATATGAGCTTGGTTTATGGCAGAAGAAATTCACCAAAAAAATCTTAAATGTCCTAATCTTCCAATAATAAAATAATCGAATTAGTTACAGAGAACAGCAGCATAGCCAGAAGTAAATAACTGATATCTATATATCTATATATCTCTCTCTATATATATATATCTATATATATATCCCATTAGAGCTCTTCATCAAAAAAGCTTTGTATGTACCAGGCAGCATCCTGGAGTCTAATGAGAAATCTCTTTAATACTGCTGGAAATAAAGAATACAATGCCTTGAATGGCAGACCTACGTTCACCTTGTGTTGAAAACTGGTAGTATGAGGGAGTGTTCTAATATCTACTCAAGTAAGTGGACAGACGTGTGTGGATCAAGACCCTTGTGTGCTGTCCATAAGTAAAAAGACATTTTTTAATATCAGAGATGATCTAATTCAGGATGCTGAATCAAAAAAAAAAAGAAGTTTCTTGCCATGCCAAGCCATTCAGAAGAAAAGCGCTGTGAGAGGTCTCGAGTTGTTGATGTAAGTATGCCACTGGCAACAACAGTTTTGTACACATAAAGAATGAACATACTTCTTCAGGCTTAAGTCTGCAATTCCTTTATTGGTTGAAAGCAATATATTTGTGGTGTGTAAAAATAACATAACAGGGGAATGGGAAGAGCATGTATAATTTCTCCAAGTTTTATAAATTTCTACTATGGTGGCAATGAAAATTCACCTTGGAAAGATCAACTGTATCATAACGAGAACAGAATCAAATAATCTAATACAAAACATTGGGGACGGGACGGGACAGGACAGGGAACGGACATGGACACATGACAAAACAACACCACCAACACAAAAAACACCAAAAAAGCAGACCTAACCTGATTCTATACCTGGAAAAATAAACTGCACTGCTATCATGGCTTTCACTGGATACTGCACTTACATATAACTGCCATTTTTTTTTTTTGTAATAAAAAGCCAAAAATACACCATAAATCTTCATAAAGATTCATAGACTTATGTATAATAAAGAATTAGAAAACAGTTGCAAAGAAGTTTTGAGAGAGCAGCTGTGGAATCTAAAAGCAGATCTTCTAACTTAGGAGACAGGTCAGAAAAAACACATTACTTTTAGGCATTTAAATATCAGGGTTATTTTTTCAGTCATATCACACACAGATACATATAATACCCAGTCCTTCTCAGACAGCCCACAGAAGGGATACAAAACCCCTAAAATTAATTAAGCTTCCAAGGAAACTTGGAGGAGGGGTCAAAATTCATTTTTATCTCACAGGTCTGTAGTGAGGCACACCATCACAACAGCCAGAAGATAGACCTTGGTCTTTCACCTAAAACTGCTCTCCACATCAATTTCCAGTTCAGCTCTGCTTTCCTATCTATTACACAAAAGAACCAGATGGTAACTGTATCCGTCTGCCAAACTTGTAGCCAACAGAAGTGTGGTTTATTCTCTGAGATTACCCCTTAGCTATTGTACAAAACTTATAATTAATGTCCTTTAAGAACACAGAAGAACTTCCTGTATCACAGCAAGTATCTGAAAGATTTCATGCTTCTATGGTGATACATTTCTGTATTTTTCTCCATATACAATATTCTCCATAGATCATAGATGCTAGGGTTTTCAGGGAGTTGTTCTTCAGCGTTGCTGAAGGAAGCAAGTCTCTTCTGTTTTAAGGAAGGAGAGAGAAAATCAAAATGGAAACCTCATGGTTTCACTTGCAATTACATTTGTAGAAGTTTTGAGTACCCAAGTAGGATCCTGAATGCCAAGGGTTTTCTTGGATCAATTATTTGTTGCTCTGATTTGTACACTTTTTAATGACTTGTTATGTGCTGTTAGAAGAATCACTTTACCACCAGAAACCTCCATCTTTCCTTCATTGTATGTTGCCTGACTTGTTCAGCAGAAAACACATTATCTCTGTTACTTGCCTATTTTCTACTTATTTGTGAACTTACGTCTTTTGAAGTTTTTGTTTGCTTGTATCTCCTTTTGAATTTGAATTTTTAGTCACTGAGACTGTTATGCAACTAGCTTCGGGTCAGCTGGTCCAGTGAGAACCACAAAGGTTGTTTTCTGTTCTTTGTAAGATGTGCCCAAAACGTCTTCTTAAAATACTTTTTTGTTTAAAAGATCATTTGAGAGTTTCTGTTATTACTGCACACATTTCACATAATAGAGATTTCATCTTTTCAGACCATGTATGCTTTAAATGGATTCATCAGAAAACATTTTTCTGACTTATAGTTGTCTCTACATTAATGCTCTAAGAAGTAGGAATAACTCTGACCTCTCATGCTTTTGTTATTTGTCTGGAAGCCTGTCCTCAGAGGACAGCATGAAGAGATATATTCTTCCTCTTGTTACATTACAAGGACACATGTTCTTGCCATTCCTTTTCATAAGGCAAAAATGGTTGGAGACAAGCAAAGCACTTCTTTTATTGGGAATCCTTTTGGCACAGGGTCCATTGGGAGCTACTCGCTCCGTAGCTGTTACACATGACCATACCACCCCGCTCTGTCCTCTGTAGGATTTCTGTGCCAGAAAGAAATCATGACTTGATCAGATGATGCAAGACTTAGGTGAATGGATAAAGCAGGACACTTGCCATATACTTAATTACGTTACTGAATCAGAACTCTTATGAAGGCTGAGAGCCTGAACAATGAGATTGTTGTTTTAAGGGCTGCTATCAATGAACTACTAAAGAACAAAAAATTGCAATTATTCTTCCTTACTAATCAAATTTAAGGTGTCTGATGCTCTGATTAAGCTCAGACTATTACCTTCTCCATGCTTCTTCTCTGAAAAAAGGGGATAAACACCTTCTTCAGTAAAGTAGTTGAGACTACAGATCCTGAGCAAGACCCTACAGCCTTGTATGAAGCCTCTCACAACAAAGAATATCAATTTTCCTAGCTTTCTAATTTCCTTAATGGTTAAATCTATCAGCTCTATCTTGCCTGATTTGCATCCTATTCCGTAACATTAATTTCTAATCACTGCAATTGTATAGATGCCTATAAAATACTTCCTAGTTTCTAGTTCCATTCTGGCAGCATGGGATTAAAGGTTTTGTGCGTAGCACGTGTATTTTTTGCCATACTGTAAGGCGAGCACAATTTGCACCTGCTTATACAATTGACCAAACTAAGAAATCTACTCTCTTTTCTCTTACCTGGAAATCAAAGCCAACCATTCAGCTGTACAAGTTGTCTTCTGCAAGACGAATATAAAAAAATTTATTGGAGCTCTGCTTGCATATCTCCCTAGAAATCTATCCTAGAAAATATTTTGACCACTAGAAGCCTTAGTGTAAACTACTTACAGCTGTAATTCCTGATTTCAGCCAAGTTAACAGCAGCATTTCTCAGTAAATTTTATTCTAAACAATGCGTGTAATTTCTAATGATCAGGTAATCAGCAGATAGGTTTGAGTTTCAATATTCTGAGTGATACATTTTAATTATCCAAGACTACAGAATCTCTATGTATGTTTTCTTGAGGCAAGTTAGCTTCTGTTTATGTACATCCTCTAAATAATGCTGCTACATCTGTGAATGCATTCTCTAAATTTTTGTACGATTATAAACATTTGTTTAAACTAAATTTATATTTTTCTTTGTTAGCAAAAATGGCAGTATTATTTGCACTTACAGCAATGCAGTATTTTTGTAACTTTAATTTTTAAACTAATCCAGATCTCACTCTTTACCTTTGTATGTGTTGCATATTAATCATATTATTCTTGGCTCCGTTTATAGCTTCATGAAAACTATACAACCTATTTCAGTATTCTTTAGTCTTTAACAAGTGAGACTGGGAATTGAGGAGTAATCAGTAATGGTTATCTGCCTTTCCTATTTAAAAACAATAATGATGTTCACTCATCCTGAACAAGGCCTTTAATTAATCATTGTAGTAATGCAGACTGAAGTCCCAGTGTTACTATCACTGACACATAACAGTAATATAAACTCCTGCTTAAATGCTTTTGTTCTGTGAAATAAATCTTTACATCTATTCCCAATAATTTAGTAAAATTAAAATATAGACTCATTATTCTATTCATTACAAAATTTTCAAGCAGGTGTACTTATTTTTATCATGGGAAAGCTGACAACTATATTTAGAGGACATTTTTTCAGTCAGTGCATAAATAAATGTTTTTATATATATTCAAAATTTTTTTTCTCATATATATATTTAATTCTTATCTTTACAGGCCAGTTCCTCCCCCATAAAGGTTTTTCGTTCAATTTTACAACATATGGCTAAATTCCACAAAGCATAGCTTAACCTCAGGCTTTGATTTTTGTGGGATTTTTTTGTTTGGTTTTTAACATTATTCTGTTTTAATGGGTATGGGGAGCACTATGAAACCATGTGCGTTACTGCAAAGACTAGTACCCGTATTGACTAAAATATAAAGTTCACCTTCTATTTAGAGATGTTCATGTTCTACTACCAGCTAATAGCCTAATTAGATTAAAAGCTACCCAGCGCACTGTCTTTTTCCAAGTGAATAATTCAAGTGAAATGACTAATTAAATTCTTAAGGGAACCACATAACTATTTATGATGATAACTTGGAGTTCCCATCAAACTGGCCATGTACGCATCTCTTTCTACTGTCAGATTTAAGTA
Source organism: Podiceps cristatus (assembly GCA_000699545.1). NCBI lineage: Eukaryota > Metazoa > Chordata > Aves > Podicipediformes > Podicipedidae > Podiceps > Podiceps cristatus. The sequence goes on along the minus strand of KL260583.1, from coordinate 13,618 downwards.
TATTCCCCTAGGTTAGAAACACTGTAGAAGTAAGGACTATGCAGATGAATTCTCCAGAGAGCAAGAATCAACTGTGTAGGGACTTAACAAACTCAACTTTCTAATGGAGAAAGAAAGCAAAACCAAAAGAAAAAATATTTCTCCAGCAGCCTGAAACATAAAGGGCTGCATTTCATCTTTATATGCTGTGCTTATACGGTGTCTGAATGCAGTGAATTATAGATAGCCATTGAGGTTTTTTCACATCTACTTAACTGGACTCCACGTAGATTCTTTCAGGATTTGGTAATTTTTTTTTTTTTTCTCAAGCCTTACCATGGCTTTATCTACTCAAAAAAAAAGTTTGACTAGTATCAACTTTGCTTTCGATCCTAAATTTTGTACAATTCTTATGTACCATTCTAGTCGTGCCAAGAGTGAGAAGAGCGAGTCAGCAAGGCACAGAGACTACAGGGTTCAAATGAAAATAAAATTTAATTTTTTTTAAAAAAAAGTAATAAAAAAAAAAAAAAGAGCTGAAGGAAAGAATATTGGGTTTATATTCAATAGGTGACATGGAATTCCAGGGACAGGGACTGTGCCTTGTGTTCCAGGCAATCGTGTACAAATGTTTTAACCTGTGAGCTGTCATTACCAATTTAACAACTGAGACTGCTGACTTTTCCCTACCAAGATCATCAGGTCACAAACACAGGTATCAATCAGTGGTTGTTAGGCACCTTGGTAATACAGAAATCAAAGTAATAAGTATTTGTCTAGACAGGTAGAAACCTGGTATCAAGCTCTCTGCATGAAAATTGAATCTGACTTTTAATGAGGAGATTTGGATAGGTGGTCTCATTTTGAACTTAAAAACACTGAGAAACACTTTCCAAGTATATTTTTGTCCTTTTAATTAGAGCCTTTTTTCATTTTTCCAATTCCTTTCAACAGTCCTCTAATATTTTTAGTCTTGCCTTTTGAGGGGTGGACACAAAGTGAGGCAGATACACCGAAAAAGGGGATATCAAAGAATGAGTTTCCCCTGTTGCTTTAACCACATGAAAGTTCTCCAAATGTATTCCCTTGCTCCTCTTAGTGGTTTGAATAATGAGATCAGTAGAAGTGAACACTAACATCTCCCTGTTCCATTTGCAGCTGCTAGTAGCTGAAGGATAACTGTGCTATGATAATGATTCTAGTTGAAAAGGGAATATTTGCTACTGCATTCTTTCTTTTTTTTTTTTTTTTTTTTTTTTTTTTTTTTTTTAATGTTCTGACAGTGTTCTCAGTTTTGGGGGGAAAGGGAAGAGAAGAGCACTAGAGAAAGGGACGATCCCTGCCTCAAGAATTTATAATCTGAAGAGAGAAAAAGAGGTCAGACTAACTGGTGGTCTCAGGAGACAGAGAGAATTTTATGATGGGGTAAGGAGGGAGGAAAGCCTGTTGGTTGCTTCTTAGTCCAACTTTATCTCAAGCTGCAATGTCCAAGATAACTTATGTCAGTCTTCAGAACTGGAAACAGTAAAGCTCTGCAAGAACGTCGGTTTAGAGAACACATAGAGGGAAACTGAAATCCAAAAGTGAGAATGTCTACATAGCAATCAAAGGTAGAACCACAGCATTAGGTACGCATACTTTGCTGCCTTTTTTTTTTAAAAAAAACACAAAAATCTATATAGCCTCAAGAACATGGCTTTTGGTAGTTACTGCATGTACTCAATACAGATAAACTCCAAACCCCAATATGTAAAAGATGAAGTGGGTGTACTGGTCTGTTTTTAGGAAGATTGATCCTCGAATTAGGACTCTACATTCATGCTGTTGTATGATATCTCTCCTTTCTCTCCAATTAACAGGCCAATCTCATGCTCCCCCACTACTTTTGTGGTCCAGAGGAGGGCCACAAAAATGATCAGAGGGCATCTCTCCTATGAAGACAGGCTGAAAGAGCTGGGGTTCAACTTGAAGAGAAGGATCTGGGGAGATCTTACTGTGGCCTTTCAATACTTAAAGGGAGCCTATAAGAAAGATGGGGACAAACTTTTTATCAGGGCTTGCTGTGATAGGACAAGAAGTAATGGTTTAAAAATAAGGGAGATTCAGACAAGATATAAGGAAGAAATATTTTTACAATGCGGGCAGTGAAGCACTGGCACAGGTTGCCCAGAGAGGTGGTAGAAGCCTCATCCCTGGAAACATTCAAGGCCAGGCTGGACGGGGCTCTGAGCAACCTGATCTAGTTGCAGATGTCCCTGGTCCTTGAAGAGGGGTTGGACTAGATGGCCTTGAAGGTTCCCTTCCAACCTGAACTATTCTATGATACTCCATACTCCCCCTACAGCACACCTCTTCCCACTAGCCTGTTTCTCCTTAGCCTACTCTTGCACTCTCAGTCTGTATGTTCCGATACAGTCCGATCTGCAGGACCAGCAAGATACTATTTGCCTGTTCCTAAGGCAGTGTTTTTTGTGATGGCAAGAGATGGAAGCTTCTGTGTGTGGAGATCAACAGTATCTTGCTGCAGTCCACGGTAACAGTCCCTGCTTTTGCTCAGTTTGGAATACCAGCTTATCTGCAAAATCCCCTTACACTTTAACACTAAGATGTGCTGAGACGAAGTATGACAACACAATATCTTCCATGGTTTTCTCAGGGAAAGGGGATAGGAACTCATATATTTGACCACACTTCCCACGATCCACATATCTGTATTTCACTGCTGTACTTTAGGCTATAGTCAGTACAGAGGCCTAGTTATCTCCCATATCTCAGAGTATCTGCCTTCCTCTCACTTTTCTGGAAGAGACTATCTTGTCCCTGCAGTCCTGTCCTCCTCTCAAATATTCCTGACATGCTCAATGTTGATATGCTACAACCTATATAAGAACAGCCCTTCACATAATAGTCTTTCATACATATAAAATGATTTAACTGTTTCAGATATGTTTCAGAGATAAAGCTATCATAACATATCAATAAAACAGAATAGAAAAAGGCCCCCAAAACCTGATATAAATTGGGTTTATTTGCTATATTCTACACACATACTACTATGATGCCACTCAAAGCTATAGTAGCTTCTGCTTATCCACAGGTATGGAATGCTCATGCAAGAATGGACCAGCCCTCCTAGACAAGATCAAACCAGTTTTCCTCAGAGAAGGCATTTTATATGTGGATTTCTATGGTAAAGACTAAATACATAGGCTTCTACTCTGCCAAGGTCTGGTAGATAAGCAATACAAATACTTTTTTTTCCCCTTTTTTTTTTTTTTTTAAATACAGGCGGTGTTGTTCTCTAGACAAATTAGCCAGGGGGGTGGGTCCCTTTAACATATTATGTTCTCTAATAACATATAGAGAATATACCAAATTTTTGCTTATGTGCTGACAGGATTACTACTATTCCAGGTCAGCGCTGTTATTAGTACCTCTTCAGGGAACAATACGGCTAACTCTTTGTTCTGAAGGCAAGCATTATTGGAGCTGTTTGAATAATTTATTTTTTGATTCAGCTACTGAACCAAGCAATAAAAACTAAGAAATATTATGCAGATCAAACGAAAGCTTGCTACTTTTTTCTCATCAGTTCTAAAATTAAACAAACTAAACGGGGGAATGAAGAAGGGGAGTTCAAGATGCATGCATGCCTGCAGGGCTATGATCTTATTTGCGTCACGGAGACGTGATGGGATGGCTCCTGCGACTGGAGTGTTAGAGTGGAAGGACACCGGCTCTTCAGGAAGACCAGGCAGGGGAGACAAAGAGGCGGTGTCACCATCTATGTCAGTGCCCAGCTGAAGTGCATGGAGCTCTGCCTGGGGATGGATGAGGAGCTGACTAAGAACTTCCGGGTTAGGATTAAGGGGAGGGCAGAGACAGGTGACATTATAGTGGGGGCCTGCTACAGCCATTTGGAGAAGGGCTTGGGGGTGTTGGTTGATGAGAAGCTCAACATGACCCAGCAATGGGCACTCACAGCCCAGAAAGCCAACCATATCCTGAGCTGCATCAAAAGCAATGTGGCCAGCAGGTTGATGGAGGTGACTCTGCCCCTTTATTTCACTCTCATGACACCCCACCTGGAGCACTGCATCCAGCTCTGGTGCTCCCCAGCACAAGGACATGGACCTCTTGGAGCAAGTCCAGAGGAGGCCACAAAGATGATCAGAAGGCTGGAGCAGCTCTCCTATGAGGACAGGCTGAGAGAGTTGGGGCTGTTCAGCCTGGAGAAGAGAAGGCTGCGGGTAGACCTAGCAGCCTTCCAGTTCCTCCAAGAAAGCTGGAGAGGAACCTTTGACAAGGGCGTGAAGTGATAGGACAGGGGTAATGGATTTACACTGAAAGGGTGTAGATTTATATTAGCTGTAAGGAAGAAATTCTTCACCATGAGGGTGGTGAGGCACTGGAACAGGTTGCCAAGAGCAGTTGTATGTGCATACCCTACTGTGAGTGATGTTGAAACATCACCTTGTAACATTGAATGACCTTCCTTTCCTCAGAAATCTCTCTTAGTAATATTTTAGTCTTTTAAAATCAGAGAAACATGAAACACGAACTTTAAGAATTGTTCTCTAATCACAGCATGATCTAAGTGACATGCATGTACTGTAACATATGAGATCAGCCCAACAGTAGAGAGGTTGATATGAGGTCTTACAAGAATTATGTTGCTTTGTGGGCTGCTTGTGTTAATAAAACCAAAATCAAGTAACAGAGTTAGAAAATACATACACTTCTCACCTTTAGTCAGAGAAAAATGACAGATCCTGGCAAGAGGGAGTATTCTAGTTCTTTTTAATGTTGTTTGTTGATTAGCTGTTGTTAAGCATGAATGTGCCAGCAGTTGTTAGTTCATTTGAACATAGAACAGAAAAAAAACTTTTCCCCTGTTATTTTTTCTAAATGTTTGATGCAGTATGTCATTTTACACAGTCACAGTAAAAAATGGATCAAACACTGAAATAGTTGCTTTGTTTGCCAGTCAGAGAACAATGCCAACTGTCAGCATTTGAATTATTATAGAGCCATTTGACATGTGTACAAAAGAGACTGTGTATTCTTGACTTGCCTTGTATTGCATCAGCAAATAGAATTACTTAATAGGATTACTATTGAGCTATATTGCACACTTCTATTTCAGTTACAGCCTTTGTACATTGCCTCTATGTACTTTACACATGTAACTATATTATTAAAAAGAAAAAGAAAACATTGAAGAGCAGGCTGCTTTGTTGAAGAATTTTATATTGTATATTTCAAAAACATTAAACTTAACCAATGATGGTAAAACAGGATTCCACTGACTCACATACTAGAAGTTATTTTTAATGATTTGATGATTAACATTATATAAACACTGAATTTGGCTCCCGTTGTTTATGCTATCTAGATAAAAAGGATTGATCAACTGAAATCATGGGAAAGATCACTATTTTGACTGCTCTGGCCCAGAGATAAACAGAGCAAAAATATGATGTCGCTCACTGGCAGAAGTGAAAATTAAAATTGCTCAACAGTAAATGGGTATAATGTGGGGGAAGCTACTCTTAAAACATCTGATAATAGTTGCATTTTTAAGCTGATGCACATCCCACTCAGATGAATCGTTCTGAACATGAAAGAATTGAAAGATAGTTCTGACAACTGCTAGAAACAAGTGTTGTGCAAACACCCCATCATTCTTAAGGAAGCCCTTCTGGACAAGCTCTCCCAACGTAGAGTAAGCATGGTTGTGTGCTATTATGCTTATCTTAAAGAAGACAATCTTTTTTTTTTTTTTTTTTTTTTTTAAACATAAATTGTGCAGCTTTATCAACATTATGGTTCCTTCACGCAGCAGTTCCTTAATATGAACACTCTTGTCTAAAGATATATTGAATCTGGTTTTCCCAGTTAGCTCTGCAATTTTCTCCTTGGGCTTCTGCTGGTTTTTTTAAGCCACAGCCTGGGGGTTTTTTTCAAGGTATTCTTGGGATAGGCACTCTAGTATTATCCTTTGCTAGGGATACCCTTTGGGTGTAGAGGTGAAGAAAGAAGGGGAATGGGTCAATTCAATAGGAGCTGACACCGTCATTTCTAAAGAAGCCACTTAAGCAGTCAACTACTTCACAACCGATGAATGACACTGACTTCGCTGCTTGATACTGCACACTAACTCATTCCTTCTATTGCATTATTCTGAGTTAATCTTCACAGCATCCCTTTCTCTCACACAACACTTCTAGTCTAATCTATACCCAGATATAGCCTTTCTATGGTAAACTGAACAGAAATTTGAGGTGAAAGAGGCCTGTATTTTCCTTATTTTTCCTGTTCCAGAAAGGTGTAATACAAATAAATCAATAATTTAATATAGTTTGCATCTTCCATTTAGAAGTAGTGGATTGTGTTATCATCTCTTTCAATCTCCATTACAGATTTATTGTATGGCAGCTATATATGTATCTGTATTTTCTCGAGACCAATCACTACAGGTCAAGTGCAGCAAATTCTGGCCTCAGTTAAATGGATCTGTCCTGCTATGTGCTCAGCAACCTGGGGCTCCCTGGGTTTAGGCTCACAGAATTTATTAGGTAAGTATTAACTGAGGACATTCCGGAGAAACTAATTTTTCTAGAAGACAGTAAGAAATGAAAATATTTTACAGCATTTCTGGAATTGAAAATGGGAAAAATTTAAGTTTTAAAGGGTAATACAATACATTTTTAGGATATCAGTAGCCACTGAAAAGCACATAGTATTTATGATACAAAATTAAATTTTAGAAAAGCTTGACTGAGTCCATGATGAATCTGAGCATATCAACTTTTGCTACAACATGATAAAGCTCTAAGTAACGTAAAATTCAGGCATATTTGGACTTGTTCTTTTTCAAAGTGAAACGCTGAAAAACATCTCATAAAGAACACGTATGCCAAATCACTAAGAGTTTTTATGTATCCAAGTTTTGTTAACATTTAATTCTCAATTACATAAACAGGTCAGGACAGAAAAGTACAACACAGCCTATTTCCTTAAATGAAAGTCAGTTCTGAAGCCGGCCCTTTAATGATTTTCTGAGAAGTGATTTTATATACCAAGGGGTTAGAACACAAAATGTGTAAACTGAATTAGGTGTCAGATGTGATGTGAAGTTAAATCCTCATCAAATTCATGCACAAACATTACAGTGCTTCACAGTTCTTTAAAAAAACCCCATATTTATTCAAACAATTTTGAAATAATGTTGTATTAACTGACATGTGAATGACATTATTTCATACCATTAATGTCTCATTACATATACGATCTAACAATATTGGAGCAAAACAGATTTTTTTAAACACTGAACAATGGAAGCCATTGATGCCAAATCTGTCTGTTCCTTACCTTGCTCAGGTGTGCTCACCAATTTTTTCCTTGACATTTTCACAAGTTCAAATGCACAAAAATGGTTGAAAACAAAAGGGAGATGGGTGGGGAGGGTTAGGGGCTGATATAAAGAACTACTTCAATGAAGAAACTAAATTCCTGTTTTGTAGATAAAAGCTAATTTGAACAATACCTTATCATTCTATGCTTCATGTTACTTACCACTTAGGCATAACTCTCCAAAATCACAAAGGACTAAGGGAAGAGACCTCTTTCCTTAAAATTTTATGATTTTCTCTTACTTAGTTCCAGATTCTTATCCCTCTTGAAGATGCGGTGATGATACCTTCAGGATACTGGCAGCATGCCAAACACAAATACTTTTATTTCCATTGGTTTCAGTGGAACCCAACTGTAAAGAAATACATTGGATGATTGCTGGAATGTAAGAATGCAGAAGCTAATGAGAGAGAGAGAGAGGAAGAGAGCGTGCATCTGTGTGTGCATGTGTATGTGTGTCTGTACATGAGAGGAGCAAGAGAGTTCAGTGAAAACTTTGGAGTTTGAATGGCAAAACCATGTCTTTTCAGAAGGAAAATACATTACCTTCCAGAAGGAAAGACATTACTTTAACAATCTCTATTAGTAAAACGCATGCCACTTAATGACATAAATGCCCATTCTAAAAACAAAACTAGGATTTCTTAAACTCAGTATCTTAATAAAGCAAAAATGTAACAGTGGCTCTCCGACAAGTACCTCAAGATACAGAAAAGCAGGAATCTGGTTTGAGGCTTTTTAGTAGTAGAATCATGCAAAACCCTTACATTTCCATCTCTTTAGCACCTGACAGAATCAAAGAAAATTCTAAGCACAAGACTATCTCTAAGCTATAAAATACAGATTATAGGCTTACATGTCTAGGATTCTAGAACTGTGGGGTTTTTGACATCACTATCTGCAGACAGTTCCTCGTGTAGATGAAATTGCCCTTATTCTTCTTACTCAGATAATTCATGTGATAACTCACAATTTATGTGGTGATTGAAGTTATTTCCCTTGGACAGGAAGTTTGTATCTGCTATTACATTGAATATAATCTGGAAAAGAAATGCAGTAAATTTGGGGAACAAATGTTACCCATGAATAAATAACTTTTAACAACAAATGACATCTATGTACCTGTAGAAATACTACTTTTCAATTTCATATCAGTTTCCAACCACTTTCTAGAAGAAAACATGAACATTTCAATTATACAAAATCTAACATTATAAAGAAATCTTTATGAAAATTTTAACAATCATTTCAAGTAACAGGAACGGAGACCTTATTGTAGCTTTTCAGTATATAAAGGGGGGTTATAAGACATATGGAGAGATACTTTTTCCAAGACCTGTAATGACAGGACAAGGGATATCAGTTTTAAATTGAAAGAGATTTACAAAAGATTTACAATGGACATAGGTAAGAAATTCTTCACCATGAGGGTGGTGAGGCACTGGAACAGGTTGCCCAGAGCAGCTGTGGAGTTCCTATCCCTGGAAGTGTTCAAGGTCACATCGGATGGGGATTTGAGCAACCCAGTCTAGTGAAAGACGTCCCCCCCCATGGCTGGGGAGCTGGGCTAGAAGATCTGTAAAGGTCCTTTCCAAACTGAAAGCATTCTATGATTCTATGAATAAGGATGTGTGAGAGGAATTGATCCCATTAAGTATGACTGTGGCTTTTTTTCATGTAACTTCTGATGAATTATGTCGGAGGGAGTATCAAGATCAAATTGATGTAACAGTATTCAGACACTTTCTTCATCTGTAACAATCTCTTTTCTGTGTTTAAATATGTAACTTTTTAACTCTATGGGTGACAGTTTGCTGTTAAAACTTTTGTTTGTTTCTCTCATAGAAGGCAAAACTCTGAATTTCCTTTGGGTTGAGGTTACTTCAACTTAGGAAGGCATTTCACACTGCTGAATGTGGAACTATTAGCAACTTGATTACAAGACCTCCTAGACTAATATTTTGTTAATGGTTTGTACAAGCACATTATTCAGTTCTTTCTATAATGCTAACCAGTAGTGTGAAGCCAATTACTAGGCACAAAGGTATGCATCTCTTGATTTCTGAAAAGCATCTCTTCCTTGCCTTTGCTGGACTTCAGAAAAACAAATAATTTCACAGTTGCATTGTTTGAAGGATGTTTAGAGTAACTAGGATTCATGGAACTAGCAGTGTAGCACAGGCTACTACATATTACACTTAACCAGTTATTACTTGCTGTTTGTTAGATTATTCAAAGAAGTCTCGGGACTCTTTGATTCTCTTCTCAACTTGTGTAATCTTCTTGTATGTAACAAAACATCTTTCCTCACTTGAAGTAGGGGGACGTGTTCTTTGAATCTTCAGGGTAGCCCTAAACAGGTTTCTCAAAATTATATGTGGCCCAACAAGGGGTGGGTTGGAGAGGTTCACAACTTGTAAATAATTCAAAGGTTAAGGCTGCACAAAGTTCAAGCCTTTGATTTCCATAATGCTAAATATAATATTTTTCTGTCAAAATGTCATTAAGTGTCATAAAGTTTTAAACTAATGCCTGTTGGAAAGAGGGGGGGGGGGGGAAGTGACTACTCCAGTAGCAGTGTACATTTGCACTTAAGTATACTGTCCACTTGTGTGAAACAGTAACAAGTATAAAATTTGGGAGGGCAAAATGAAATAATTAATACTGAGAATTTGTAGAAAGCAAAGTGAAAATGTTTATGTTTTGTTTTTTTCATTAACAGGATTATGATCGCTTTTCATTTGTTTTCTCCTTGGAAATGGAATATCTATTTCACTAAAGAGTTAGTTTCTAAACAGCTTTGGAAAACTACAACAATAAACATGACTAGGCATGAAGAAGCAGTGTTTGCAGGGGCCATTTTGGAGAACATTCCTGACTGCTGGGGAGAGTACATAAGAAGAGTCAGAGTGAAAACAATGGTGAGAATCTCAGCTCTTAATTCCAATGTTGCAACCAGCTCCTTTACAAGGCATGCGGTTTCTGCCAGTTTTTGCTAGTTACAAAACCAAAGATGGGCTTGTACTGCCTAACAGTGCTAAGGTGAATGGAACCTGAGATAGGTCATGGAAACCAGTGACTAAAATCCATTGTTATACATTCTGTAGACTGAATCAAATCCACCAGTTGGTTTTGAATGAATATGCAGAAAAGCATCTCACCACTAATTTATTGTCACTTTAGTGCAGTGTTTCTTAAACTAAACATAGTAAGATCCTTAAAAAAAGGCGGCTCATCAATTCTACTATAGAGACCATATGCATTGTACTTGGTGCATATGTTCATCCAAAATTTAATTAGAATTATTACTTAGAGTCTGGACAGTCTTATTTTGTCTCTATTTCCACTTTCACACATGTTGTCATATTAAAGATAAAACAAGCCTCCTACTCCCTTACCTCCATCTAAACCAATCTGGTTCTTTCTAATCTTTAGTCTTTAGACTTTTTCTCCTAATTGAGTAACTGCATTTAATATATGAGATACATAAACCATATAAAAATTAATTCATAGCTTCAGGAATACAAAGTATAAATGGAGTTATTTAGGTCAAGTAAGGACTTACTGGCCATGAACAGATATCACTGTCTTTTGTTTACCATTCAGAATGGTATGCTTACCATGCTCCAGAAAAATAAAAAGTCTAGATGATCCAGATTAATATCTAATGATATAAAATAAACTACCAGCAATCACATGAAAATGTATCTTTTCAATAACATCTTCTTTTGTAGCTTTTGTGGGGAGAAGAGTATTTCCAGAAGGCTGTCCTTTTGAAATAAAAATGAATATGCTGAAAACATGGTTTGCCATTTCCCTATCTAGGACAAATTCTGTTTGTTCAAATCCACCAGACTGAATAAGTGCACTGTTGGGAGTATCCTCTAAGGAGTTTAGTAATACTTACCCCCACCTTTTTCTGATGCAGAGAAGATAAAGTACGAGTTTAAGCTTGCCACACAGTAATGTAATTATTTTACCTTACATTTTTGTTGGAGCTTTTGTTTAAACTGTGGATTTTAGGATCCAAATTTAGTTGGATTGTTTTCAGACTTATACATCTCACTCGAGCCCAACTTTTTACTGCTAAACCCTTCATTCCAGGACAGTATCCAGAAAGCTGGTAATAATAACTACTATTTAAATGTTTGGCAAGTTATTTGATGCATGTGAACATACAGCTGCAACGTTAACTGCCTGGACACATTTGGAAAAAATTCCTGCCTTTTTCAGGGTTTTTCATAGCTTTTCTGCTGGAAGACTTATTAAGCTAAGCTATGAAAAATCTCCCAATTCCGGAGTATTTTCAACCCTCCAAGAAAACAAAGAGTCCAAATGCACCTATTAGAATTCTTCACAGTGGTTAGAAGCAACCATCACTTCTGTTTACAGTATAGGATTATAAATTATATTGAAATATCATTCAGTTATAGTCATTCTCCAACACTGCAAAGAGATGGATAGTCTCCAGGGTAAGGTTGTCATAAAAAGGAAAATCAAACCAGCTGAATAATACAATAAGTCTGTGTATCAAGCCAGCTCAACCAAGCAGTGATAAGAACTGTGGCAGCCTTTGAGGAGCTGGCTGACAGATTTCATTTGTCTGAGTTCAGATCTTGCCCCAGTGTCATAAGTCATATCTTCCCACCATCCCTTTGGTGTTCTACCGGCACCCCTCCAGGTGCTGTCAGGGGATTAGAAAGAGTCTGCCAGTTAAAATGCTTGAATGGATAAGTCAAGAGTACAAGTAAAGAACCCACTTCATGTCTTTTTTTTTTTTTTTTTTTTTTTTTTTTTAAGCCACAAAATTGACTCACCTTTTGTCTTTCGTTCTGTAATTAGACATATATTAAACTTCAGAATATAAATCTGTAGTTCTATGTAGAAATAGGACATCTCGCACCTTAAGCCTTTTGGTAATATAAAGAGTTATCTTTAAATACTATGACTACCGATACAACATCTGGAACCACATAACATGCTATTACTAATGTCTCTACAATTTAAAACATAATGCCCTGTCCACTTGGAAATGAGGCACACAATGTAAAAGTTATCACATGTTAGCTACAATGTTGCCTGAGGAAATAATTTTAAAATTAAAAAAAAAAACCCTCTCTAACTTCATTTCTTCATAGACTTTCCTAATACATGAATTACCTTTATTCTACATCAATTTTAAGTAAGTTTTGCATTTCACTCCACTGAGGTGACTAGTAAAGAGTTATATTTTACAGACCTCTCTAATACAGATTCCTCAGTTCTGAATGAGTTTTGGGGAGTAAGGTGTCTAAGGCAGTCATCTAGTGACACCTTAGATGCATAAGTATCCTGTCTGTTCTCCGGTTGTAGCTCTAGAATAGTATGATTCACCCACTTTGCACCTGCCATGGCTACTATGGATGTGATGGTTACACTCGTGTGTCTCAGGCAGCAATACTTACCTAACCTTAGGCACCTGAATCGCAAAGCACGCGTACACAGCACCGGTCAAAAGCAATTGTGCTCAGTTTCAGAAGGCAGCTCTGGCATGTTAAAGCAACACTTCAAACAGCCTAATCTATGTAGAACAACATTGTACCTGCATTCCCTGCTGTTCCAGCTCAGCAGGACCAAGGGCTGTATCACCATGAATAACAGATGTCTACACAAGCACACAGGTACACTCCTGAAATGGAGATGATCTACCTAGCTACGCCATTTCGGGGAGCAGACGAACATGAAGAACAAATCCTCCTTCCAGGAAGCTCAGGGCTTTGAGCTTCAAGGCTTAAAGCTCTGGCAGACAGCAAATTTCCATCTCATTTTACACAAATCGCTACCTCACATTTGCCTATACACAGGATGTGTAAAACAAAAAAATTCAATACTGCACTTTTATTCATCACACTTTTGATGTGTAAATGCTATAATTTGAAAATCTAATAAAAAACATAGAAACTAAACAGCAACTTTTTCAGAAAGTATTCTCTGTGAACACTTGATGAAAAGTAAAGGGAAAAGTTTTAGTTTTGAATTCTTTGTTTATAGGAAGAATCCTTGGACATTATCAACACGCTGAAATAGAACTGTGAAAGGATAGCTTAAAAATCAATTGACATATCAATTTCACATCAAAATTGAAGGTTTTGCATAGCATTTGTGGTTAAGTGCAACAGGTTTCCAAAATCAATGGAATAAGATTCAAGTTTGACATAATCATAGAAATCATAGAAAGGTCTGG
>JMFS01024215.1:0-57948 GCA_000699545.1 Podiceps cristatus | reverse complement strand
ATCTGTTCCATGATCTTCCCAGGCACAGAGCAGCTCAAGTTACAGACACACAATAAAGGTGAAAAAGGGCAGGAAGATTGTTAAGATGTCTTTAGAGAAAAGACAGTTTAAATTTTTGCTGGAGATTTCGGTGGGGAAAGATGAGTTTCAAATGATCGTTATTCATGAAATGGAGAGTCATATTTTCAGAAATTACTCTTCTTCATGATCATTTCAAAAAGAGAAGTTCATTCAAACATATCAACCTAGGCTCTGAAATTAGTTGCTTTGCTGTATTGGATAAGGTTGCTAAAAGCCATTGTTCTTGCTCAGATGTGGAAGGATGCTATGGCCAATCTGCTGGATAGAGTCCAGCCTCTTTTTACAGTCAGGCAGGTAGGGGTGATGAGCTCTGAGAATGTCCTACCTTCTTAATATTCAGCTACTCTAATGCAGACAGAAGCAAGGAACCAGAAGTCGAGTAGCAGGAAGCGCTCACATATCTTCCAGATATTTAGGGCAAACATAAAAAGTTTACTCTGATTTTACTGCTGTATCAGAAAGATCCAAGTTAGATGTTTCAACATTAGAAGCTTCTCTTCAGGCTTTTGTTCAAAGCCATTTGATATTCTTTCAGACAAATAGCTATTAAAATAACTGCTAACTTTTAGACAGTGATCAGGGTACATTCACTCTTGAATTCTAATCACTTGGGTGTCTGCAGCCAGGTGTGTGTAACAATAAATGCATTAAATTTTTTATTCTGCAGGGGAGAGACTACCGAAACCAGACAGAGGGAAGATGCGCTTCCATAAAATTGCTAATGTCAACAAAGCTCTGGATTATATCGCCAGCAAAGGAGTGAAACTTGTGTCAATTGGTGCAGAAGGTATGTGGCAGAGCTTGACAATGCACCTTACCTAGGTCCTAGGCATTCATGTTGCAAAGAAGTCTGACAGAGACCATTGGCCATTGCGCGGGCTGTTGTTTATATATGGGTGCCTTGAAAATTCCTTAATACTGATTGCTGACCTATATCTGAGAAAAAATGAGAGGTGGAAGTTTGTGGACACCAGGAGAGGGATTGGGGTATAAATGGGCTCTAAGATTAGTTTATCTTCAAGGTTAGATTGAATTATCTGTGTTTCAGTGGGTGTTCAGATAACGATTTCTTCTTTCAGAGCATTACATTTTTCCTATACATTATTAAAAATAAGGAACTGTTTTAGAAATCAGGTTGGATTTTTAGGGTGTGCTTTATCCAGTCTGGCATCTTTTTTTTTTATCTTTAGGAGATATTATTCAGACAAGACAAAGGCTGACATCACTGCCAGGTGGCTGGGACCTACTCCCATTTTATTATGTGACTGTGCATGGCACCTGTGTTTCTAAAATTCAGATGTAGAGTTAAGGGAGTGATCAAAAGAAATTATGGTAGCTGGGGAGAGACTGAACATGTGAAGAAAGTGGGGTGGGATGTTACTAAAGTTATTACTTATTGTTCTGTTGTTCAGGTAGTTAAATAAAAACATGCAGTTGGCTAGCTAAATGCTAATAGATGTAAACTCTGAGCAAAAGAAGGCAGACTCTCACTGCAAGTGAACCTGTGCCTCCTATGATATTCAAACAATTGTTTAAAAAAGACTAAGGTCTGTCTAGCCCTAGCTGCTCCATGGAGGCTTTTGCATAATGCTTTGCAAAGCTATTACCATCCAGAGGAGTGATGTGGCTAGCATGATATCCAACCGCTTTTGATTCCGTAGCCTCAATGATGTGCTGTCTGTTCTGAGGGTAGACTCTAACACGTCCTTAGAGCAAAACTCTGGCTGTAACCTCGGTGTCACGGTGAGAAGCACTAGCCATATTCTGTTCACATTGCTAGGCCTTTTGTATTGATTTATGAGGCTTCTATTCATGTCTTCTGATTTCTCCAGGCTTTTATATGTCCTTACTCTGGTTTCCAAACCTTGATTTCAGGGAGCTTACTGTAATTGTGGCTGGAGCAGGAAGACTCATTAGGTGATATAGGGGCATCTGTAGAAGTAATGGAGAAATCTATCAGCATTTGGTGATTCTACATCAATTGCCTGCTTGGTTCCTAAAGTATCATTCACTAAATGTGTCCTTTTTCTAGATCTAGAATTCCAAAATCCCAAGAAATGGGTGTTCTCTGGGCAGACCACTTGTTTAAACTCACCCTTTATTCATTGATACTGAACTGGGTGGGCCATCTGAGTCCAAATCCATACCATTTATTTTTAGACCCATAACAGACGCCTTTTTTTTGGAATATATCATCAGTGGGGAGAGATGGGCAATTCCCAAAGGCACTTCAGATCTCAGAAGAGCTCTACTGCATTTTAGAGGTGCCTGGCTCCCTCTGTCAGTTGTACAGGCAGTCGGGGCAGCTGGGCCCTTTGCTCAATTAAATTAATTGAGATGGAAAAATATGCCACTACCCTAAACCTCTGCAATTAAGGTTGTTCTGAGAGTGACCTGGCATTGAACGGACAGCAGAGGGTACTGAAGAAACAATTTATGTGTGGAAATGAAAATTAAGAATACAGTAGTCTCTTTGATAGCTGGAGCAGAAATACTGAGAGTACACAGTGTGGAGCGAATGAATGGTAGTTTCTGTCATGTCATGCTGGGACTCCAAGGCTTCCTGACAGGAGACAAGAGTGTAGCAAAAGAAGTATCTTGTGGGACAGAGTAATCATTCTCTCTGATCACAGTTTGTACAATGTACTAATGTTTTCACACCTAGGTTCTTCAAGCAAGGCTGGAGCATTTAAATGCAGATACATAAGCTCATATTGCCTTGCTTATTGCTGCTTATTACTGCCAGGGTGCTCAGACTAGGGAGCAGTGCTTGAGCATTTTCTGTATCACCTGAAGGCAAAGCATCTGGGGTAGTTCAGATCAGCCATTAAAACCTTTTAAACTAACCCTGCTGTTCCCCTTGGCAGCAACTGGTGTGAGCTTAGACACTCTGAAAATAGGTAATTCCCTCTGGGAGGGTGGCAGGAGCAAGAGGCCTCTTCCAGCTTCTCAGCCCGTTGCTGCAAGGTGATGTCTGCCCATGCACTCAATATTTCTTCCTGCATGTAACAGCAGGCCGTAGTTGGTAAACCAGGAGATTAAGGTGAAGTTCTTGGCTGTGCTGCAGGCTTCTATTGCCTGTTTGTGGAATTCTCGATCTGTAAAATGGAGGGATTAAAAGCAAAAATTCATTCATTAGCATTAAAATAAAGGTTTTAAATTCTTGGATGGAAGCACAGAAGAAAAATCCACTGCTACTGTCAGAGCTTATATGCAGAGAGGAACCTGTCATTGTAAGACATTGCACTATGTCAAGTATGGCTACTAACACACATTAGATTACATCCATGTGGGCAGGAGCAGATAGATTTGCGTGCCTTCCATTCTTGCTCTAAACAGGCTGAACACAAAGGCCACTCTGGCCCAGACGTACTACTGGCCTGTTAAGTTTACCACATCCCCTCTACTGAGTTTGTTATCTAAGGCACACTGCCGTGCTGATGCCGCACTGCAGTATCACTGGGTATAGTTTCACAGTGTGGGACCTCTGGCACCAGTATGTGTTTAAAGAGTCACTGTGCCCCCTTGCCCTGCATACTTGCTCCCACACTTCACAGCCCTACCCTATCACTTGGGCTAACAACTGTTTCTGTAGCTATGCTGGAGACTGGATCAGCAATCTGATCTGGTTTTAAAACACACTTCACCTCTTTTTTTCTTTCAGTGCATTTTTCAGCGTTGTTGACTGGGCATTCATTACGGTATGAAGGTGGAATGAATGCCAGCAAGGAGGCAGAGCACAGGCTCCTTACACTTGTACTGTTATCAAAGTCTTTAACCCCTTAACTCGCTGGCCCTGTGTGTGAACATGGGGCGTATGGGCTCATCTGCACCCATCTGTTCTGGCATTCTCTGAGTTACATGGATGCTTGGAATACTTCTTAATTTCCAAAGCATGAAAGTTTTGTATCTAAATCTGCTGAGGATCATGTTTTATTATCTGACATGTTTAGTGGTGAAGAGCACATAGGCCCAAGGGGCCAACTGGCATTTAATATGGGGCTTCAAACCAAAGATTAAACTCTAATTCCTGTGGGACATTAGTAAAAAGTTCACTTTAATATTTTTAAGGGGCCAGGGATATTCTTTAAAGCCATCATTACTGTTCTGAGGCTGACTTCCTTGGACTGTCTGTGGAGTGGATAGAGAGGTGATCACCTTTATCTGTGATGCTGAGCAGAATCCCAGTTTAGCGACTCCAATCTGTCTTTCTCTCCATTGGTGATGAAATGAGACTAGAGAGTCAAGAAGCTAAAGCAAAAGCTGTGAAAGTAGTCCTTATGAGCCATTCACAGTCCAGGAGTCAGAAGTTTTCCCTTAAGTTTTATAAAAGTGCAATAACTTCATTTGCAAGGTAATTGCATGCTGAATGAAATGAACTGAGATATGGAGAATCACAAAAGATCAGTATCCTGTTAATAGAAAACACTTCTGTATTGGTTTTCAGGGGAGTGGGAGAAATATTAAGGACTAAATGATCTGTGAATCTGCTACAAGAAGGTTAGAATTAAAAAAAAAACCAAAAGCCAAAGGGGAATAAAAAACCCCAATGAAACAAAAACCTTTGGGAATGTGCCACGCTGCTTTGCTTAGCTTTTTCCCTAGGCAATTTTTCTGGTTTGCCCTTCCCTTTCCCTTCTCTCCTTTCTTGTCCTCATAGGTCAGCAAGACCTTTTTCCCCAGAAAGCTGTAGCTTTGCATATGTGAGGTGTAGGGATGATATTCCTCCCAGAGCAAAAAGGCAGTGTGAAGAAAATAATGAGGAAGTCTTCTATTGGCCTGTACAGGAAAATAAAAGGAACGAATCAGTATTTTTTTGTCACTGATACTTTTCAACATTTAGCAACTTCGTTTTCTTTCTGTTTAGATATTTTCCTTGTCTTTTATAGATGTCTCTTTTTGTGTTTTATGTTAGCAGTAGATAATCAGAAACCAAAGCTGCCAAATCACTTGAAAATTCTCCTGAGGCACAACATAGAAAATTCTCTCTCTTGCTTTTTCATTCTGTCTGTGTGTATGTATGGATATATAAATCCAAACAAGAATGTAGTGATTATGCAAATCCATTAATTGATTGCCTGACTCAGGCAATGCCTCCTGAGTATTTAAATTCATTTATTTTACAGTTGAAGAAATTCTACTATACTGCATATACATATCAGACATCTGATCAAAATACAATGAAATACATGACCGAGGAGGAGGGAGGAGAAGTAGCTACATGCCCGAATTGCCATTTGGTCTTTTTTTGACTTAAAGTGTTTAGTTTTGAGATTTGAAGAGACTTGAGGTCTTTCAGGGCCAATAAGATAGTAATAATGTGTGGAAGGCAGGCAAAGTGAGGTAAGAATTCTGGAAAATTTGTGTAGAACCCAAAGGGGAAAGTGGAAAAATAGCCATTCATGTATAAACTTGGATTATCACACTAGTAAAGCAAGTACAGAGTAGCGATGGGTGACATATCTCCTACCACATTTGTTAATTCCATAGGTTCCAATGACAGCTTGTGTCACATACTGCTGCAATTTAACATGCATCTCAAGTCTTGGAGCTAGCAGCTGTTTGTTCTGTAAAAGTTGCCCCTGGATTCAGGCAACTTCTAAGTAGCAGAGCGACTGCATTTTCTGCCGGCACCTCTATTAGCATTTGATGTTAAATTGAGGAAATTCCTCCTGCTGCAAGTTCCTCCTGCTCCTTCCCCAGAGCACCAGTGGGCCCCCAGGCAGCCACAGCTGCTCCACTTTTTGAGGAAAGCTAGAGGTGGCTTTCAAGCGGGGGAGCAGCTGGTGCCATCCCCACTCTACTGCTCTTTGGTGTGAGGTGACTGGAAAGGCAGTCTGCAGTTCCCCTCCCTCACTTCCCCACCTCCTCCCCTTCCTCCCAGTGCTGGACCCTCCCTATAGTCTCACTATGTTTCTAAGTCTCTCACCATACCTCCAGATTGATTTAACACTACCACCACTCTTAAGTGGTCTGGCAGCACCTTCTTTGGTGTTGAGAAATTTAAGTGTTATCACTGTATATTACAGTGCATGGATTCTGACTTGCCTTGCGGAAGGGGCTCCTGTGTGTGTGAGAAGGGTTGGAGAAAGCACCTTCCTAGCGCCTTGTGTTGTAGGTAGACGTAAGCAGTCTTGAAACAAATTGAAACCCCAGAGGGAAAAAATTCTATTTTATATTAAAGATACATAAAAGTATGTAGGCATCGGAGCTGTAAGACATTGCAGCCTCATGGCCATGTTTCTGAACTGCTTGGCAGGAAGTTATGTAGCCTAGTCTCAGTAGAGCTGTGTCTCTTGAGCTGTTCTTCGTATCTAGTCTGTGCTGGCACTATAGGTAAAATTCTCAAAAAGATCTAAATAGAATAGGGGGATTTCTGAGTACCATTTTACTACAAAATAATACTGTTAATGTCCCGTAGTTTCTTAAAATTTGGGGTAAGACCGTATTTTTTTCAGTTCCTTTGTATTTGAAAACAGTAAGGCTGACGTTCAGACTTTAAATAAGTATTTTCCCTCAGGCTCTCTGTAAAAGAGTCAGCCTAAAAGGTAAAGATTTGAGACAGTTACAACTACCTGGAGAGAAGTGTTTTAGCACGGAAGGGCTGAAGTGACCTTAACCTCAATAATCTTCGGTCCTACTGCCAGGGTAGCACCAGCATGAGTTGAAAACTGAACCCAGGTGAACTCTGTGTAGATAAAGAATTATAGTAGAAATATAATGACTGAATTCGATACAATTTATTATTTATACAACTATATGATTAAAATGAGAGAAAACAGAAAAGACATTATAAATACTACTACTGTCTCTTTTTTCACCTTAGAAATCGTTGACGGCAACGTGAAAATGACGCTGGGTATGATCTGGACTATCATCCTTCGCTTTGCTATTCAGGATATTTCAGTGGAAGGTAATAGTAATGCAACTATATTAAATAATTAGGAAATTTGTTTAAAGACATTTTTATATGAATTGTGCACAAGTGAGATGAGAGTTGTAAAAATGAATTATTTTTTCACAGAAAATGATACTGCAAGTTTCTTACCTGGTGACAAAATCGATTTCCAGAGGGAAAAAGTAATTACTCTCCTTATCCTGACAGAGACCTCACACGAGGTTTCTAAATACAGAATTTCTGGACGTGTCCCTCAGTTATAGAGATAGAAACACGCTTGTGTTTCTGAGCTTCAGTGGCGTGAAACAATGCTTTACCCAGAACAATGGTCTTATTTCCGACATACTTTTTTAGTCCTGTCCATTTCTCCCATTCTTTGCAAATATTATCTGATTATATCCCTCTTCTTTCTATCACTTTTTTTTCCCCCACTGCTTCAGAATTTATTTTCTTAACATTCACTTGGTTACTGGCTCAAAAAAATATGTTGTAGTTACAATACTCTTTAAATCAAGTCTATGCTGTGAAAAGTCTAGAGTTCTAGAAACTAATATCAATTTTCAACAAAAGTAGAGTCAGTTCAAGCTCTGCATGCTGTCCTGCCCATAATTTGTGGGACATTAAATGTGGACCTAATGGTCTGTTTGATCTTTTCCGTCCTTTACTTGTGCATTCAGATGCCCATAGGGTTCAGATAATGAAGGTATTTCTTCAGCACTTACACCTCCCTGTAAGCAAATGGACTGAGACTACAAGCATATTTCATGTAGGCACCAACACCATCATTTATGTCTAGTTCTATTATATTTGTATTGGGTATTTTTCTTCAGATATACAATCTGCTGTCCAACCACTATAATTTCTTAAACTCCTAATATCCTAGAATTACTGTGCAGGCCAAGACTCTAGTCTGAGTTGTTCCAGTTGAGCTGACCTCTGTGTCCTAACGGAGCCCCAGTAGTTAATTTGTACGAGTATCTTTTAGGATTAAATGTTGGTTTATGCCAACCAGTTTCAGGTGGCTGACCACGTTTAAGGTGACAAGAAATTAATTACTTGAGCACTTCTTACATTTTTCCTTTTTCTACTCCCTGGTGTCTTTTACAGAGACCTCTGCCAAAGAAGGGCTGCTGCTGTGGTGTCAAAGAAAAACTGCTCCTTACAGAAATGTGAACATTCAGAACTTCCATCTTAGGTAAACTTCCATTATTTCAAGGGGTAGAAGCAATCTAAAATAATTTAGGTCATTTTTTCCCCCAGTTATGAAGATACATATTTGACGGGAGAGTTTCACTCTTCACTGTTAACTAGACTGTTTTAAAATTCTCATGCTCTGTCTATAGAGTCTTCTTTTGGTTAGGCTTTGGCATTACTTACCATGGCTTCCATAGTTACTATGTAAAAGAAAAAAAAAATCTCTACTACATACAGAATGAACATATTGTGTTATTTAGAGGTCCTTGGTATATGGGAATATCTGAGTATCACGGCATTGATTGCCAGAATTGGCAAATGACTTCTTTCAAATGAGAGCCACTGTAGGTATAGACTGTTCTTTGCAAAAATACTGATGTGTTGAGCATGCAACTATCTCGTTATGATGAATCAGTCTTTATTATTTTGAAATTTAACTATAAATAAGGAGCCAAAAATATCCTCGGTACACAACAGCGGGACTTTAAACATGCTTGTTTTCAGAATCAGGATCATTACCTGAGTTGGAAAATTTAGTGAAGCTCCAGCCTTGTGGTTTTGTGTTTCTGCAGTAAGTGCTAGAAAGGGAGTTCCAGGCCATATGCAGGCTGCCTGGTTTGGGGACTGCACTGGGCTGGTTCCTGTAGTTGTGACCCACCTCATTAAACTACATGACTTGCCATTTGCAACGTTTAACCATATGATCTTACCTTCCCTGAAACTCCTACAGTACTTACAACAAGAGCTCCATATTACAGTATTTTGGTGTTTTGATTCATTCTTAATGTGCAGCACTTAAAGCACATGTAGTGATAGAGAAGATACAGTTCACACATGCATCCACAGATAAAAAGAATTTGTTTGATTTATGGTCCCCATATTGCCTTTAAGAGATCTGAAATTTGTTATGTGTTTTTTGTTGTTGAATATATAGAGGTATATTTCAGTAGAGCATTATATGGATGCAGGATATACTGTAAATTACAGTATCAGAATCATAATGTTTATGCATATATATGCTGGTCTGATACATGGTATAGGGAAAACATCTTGAATGAAAGTACCTTGATTAATGTTTGGGTTGATCAGCTGTTACACACCTACTTTACAATGGGCTGCCCAGACCATTTTAGTCTATACCTTTTGGAAAAAATCTTTTTGTTATTTCAGTGCTCATTTTAGTTCAGTTTTACCTTCTGGGTTAATTTATATCATACAACATATGCATATTATGCTTAATTGTGTTACAGTCTTATTGGAGATGGTTCTGTTATTTGAAGGATCCACCCAGACATCTCAGTGACAGGGATTCTAACAGCCTCAACAGGTTTAGCATTGGACATTTACTGCACAGGATATGACCTCAAACCCACAGTCCCAGTGATTGCATAAAATGTTTGCATAAAGTACCTTTCAAAATAATTGCTTCTGGCTGAAAGGAACCTCTCATAACCTTTCCAAATAGATGTTATTTGTAGCTCTGTTCGTTCCCTATTCTTGTCTCAAAAGGTAGTGGGCCTGAAGTCACATTGAAGTGTCAAAGCTCAGATCAAAGCTGTCATGTGTGTGAAGTTTTAAATAAACTAAGCTGATTTTTGACTTTATACTTCTATGAGCACAATGTGGATGTGCCATTAAACTTGTCTGAAATAACGAACACAGAAAAAGCCAATTGCTTCAGCAAATTCAAATAATTGCAGGTTTGCTCTTCTTTTAGTTTTTTGCAAACATGCTGTAAGTGTAATAGGAGATAATGCACTTGCATTGATGAATGTGTATCCTGAGCTGTCCCAGAACACTGCACAAATAAGCAATTAAAATCAGGGACTATAGCACATAATGTACACTGCCTAAAAAGTATGGTGGAGTCCTTAAATGTGTATGGACTGTAGAATAAGATATGTCCTATGGAAAAAAAGAGTATGGGAAAAGCTCAGAGGGATGAGAGTTGACAGATCATAAGTGTCAGAATTTGACAGGAGAGTTCCTGCTTGATTTTAAGCCTTGAGCAAGGATCAAACTGTAAAATGCCATAACTTTATTAACTATTTTTTCCATTCTATTTTTTGTTGTAAAGCTGGAAAGATGGCCTTGGATTATGTGCACTTATCCACAGACACCGACCTGATCTTATTGACTACTCCAAGCTAAATAAGGTCATCAGTCTGGGTGGTACAGCATGCTGTCCTGCAGTGATTTGGCTCACTTCTGGTTTGCTTAGCATGTTTTCTAAAAGACAAGCTGAGTGCATACTAATTCTGACTGGCTTTCTAAGCTCCCTCAAGAAACCTCAGTGACATGGAGGAAAGGACCCCGTGACTGTCCTGTGCCCTTCTTTCCTTACCATTACAACATCTTCAGATTTAATTGCAAATAATCTGGTCCTCAGCTGCCAGGCAGTTGATGAAGTCTTTTACACTGTCCAATATGGATGTTAAATCAAATACATTGGAATTCTCTATTCACCAATTATAGTATTGTACAGTCTATCCTGTTTTGTATCTGGTGTATATTAGTGTAGATTACAGAGCAGTAAACAATGAGATGATGATTAATCCCAAGATTCCTTAGAACAAACACTACCCTTGGTAATCAGGAGTATGCAATAAGTTACTAGTCTTACATAGGAAATACTCACCAATTCTTAGATTATACTTCTACCTATTCTTCTGGACAAGTGGAAACAAAACTGATATCCTAATTTCCTTAGGTAGTACCTCATGGGGATTACAAAACTATTCTATTACAGTGCACCACTCATGGCAAAATGCACGTTTTCTAAAAGATACCAGCCACTTAGGTTTGTGAGGGAGCAATAAGGAGCAAGTAATAATGTCAGAATTTCTGGGTATCATTACTGAAGAATAAATCCCAGAAAGAAAGTGGAATGTTGTTGTTTCACATTAGCTCTCAATACGTATGTACGATTTTCTACTCTCTGGAATGAATGCATTTTGAGGCCTCACTTAAACAGCAGTAAAACAGAAAACTTAAATCATGGTTTTAATTTGTTGAGTGCAACTTTTCATTGATGAGAGAGACTGGTAATTATAGACTATATTTTCCATTCCGTGCCCTTCCACTACAAACTGATCTTACTAGCGGAATCAACTGCTATGAGAAAGCCTTTGATGAGGGGAAAGATGAATGAATGAAATTAAATTCTTTGACGACTTTGTCTGCTTTAAACATATGCTAAATTTATGCTGGGGTCCCCAAGGTGTGCAGTGATGAGAATTAAATGAAGGTATTCCTAAACGCATAAGATTTTAATTTAGGCAATTGTTAGGACAAATGCAGATCTGAACCAAAGAGCAAAATACTAGCCATCAACATCAGCTTGTTCTCTAATTCTGTATGAAACCTTTCCCACAGATAAATAGATTCTTAGGAAGACTGAGCTGCCTGTCTCTGTGTACATGTGCTTAAGCATGGCACAAACAGAAGTTAGTTTTGATTGAGTTTGTGTTTTGAAAAGTGGTACGCAGTACTAAAGAACTTCACAGCATGACCATCCTATATATGAGTGCTGAGAAAAGAGAACAGACCATAAGCAGATCTGCTTCAGCATTACTATTTCCCTCCTAGAGGTTTCCAAAATAAGAACAGGTCAGGTTTCAAACTGAGGCTGAGCTGTGGCACATAAAGCACATGCAGAAAAATATGAAAATAGATCTTACTTTTCTGACTTGGCTGTGTTTGATTGACTGCTCATTTTGGTTACATTAACAGCTGTCTTGGTGTCTTGTTTCTTGGTTTCTTATCTCCTGCATGCTGCCCTTTCCTTTTCTCACCAATGTGTTTTGTGTGGACTTGTAGCTGGAAAGATGGCCTTGCTTTCAACGCCCTTATCCATAGACACAGGCCTGGTCTTCTTGATTATGACAAGTTAGATGAGGTATTCCTTTAGCTGTAGCAGAGATTTTTAGTTACTGTGGCTTGTAGTTTTGTTTAAAAGGATGGGTGATGGAGATCTCCAATTATTGAGAAGTTGCTGTGTTTTTAAACAAATCCTTTACCAGTGGAGCACTATTTACTCATGGACTTAGTACCAAGCACACAAATAGGAGATGCTCATCACTCATCCATAAGCAAAGTGTTTTAACCTAGTCAATAGGTCTCACTTAGATTTAGTGTATTTTTGTCCCATTTAATTTCAGTAAGAGTTTTTGTATGCACATTTAGTAAATGCTGTATTACACATAGTGTCTTCTGTAATAGCAAAAATAAGTTAATGGGTTTTAAATGTTGTCCTCGTTTTTTCTCTTAATGTCAGTGATACACAAAACTGATGATAGAGTGAGACCTTGTGATTAGAGACTTTGTATTCTATTATACCCAAATTGTTAGGTTTCAAAATGTAGACTGCTTTTCATAACACTTTTATTGAACATGAAACTTTTAAAGGAAAGGCTATGTAGTATGATATGTTTGTGGAAAGACATATCATGGGCATTACTACTTATACCTGGCATATGTATGTGCATGAGGAACAGACTTCTGTGAATCTTAAATAATTGCTGTGATTCCACAGTAAGTAATCTAAGTTCAATTCAAAGTAACAAAAGAAGCACACTTGAGACTAGATCCTTTTATAGGAAGTGTTTGTATTCAAATGGAAACCCTGGAAATCCCCTACAGAAAACCTGTTAACATTTTTTCAGTATCCTACATCATCTCTAACTCTGCTCTTCCGTGTCCTGTTTTCCCAGCCTCTCTCTGTAGACATTGGCATTGTTCAGAGTGGCTATGATTCATGTTTGTGAATACATGAAAATAATAATGGCAGTTCATGCCATTAATGCCATTTCACAAAGGATGTTTTCTATCCAGGCTGATACGGGAAGGCTGCCTTAAGAGTATCCCTAATCTGACATGCTCTTTCGTTGTCGGCAATAGTTGCCTGTAGTGTAAGGCGCGCAACGTACGCTTTTTAGCTGAACCATGCTCACTGCTTCCTTTCTCTTTCCTTCAAAAACCAAAATCAAAATCTGTAAACCAGAGGAAGTTCTTGAATTTCCACTGCTCTAAAATTCAGTTTCTAGAGGCATTACAGATTTGTCTGTCCAAGCCAAAACTGTGAAATTTTGCTCCTTCTGGAGAACTCTCTTCTGTCTGTGCTTGCTGCTTCTCATGCATGCACCTGACCAGCAGAGAACTCAGTAGAATTCGTATCACTGTAATATAACAGACAGTAGGTATAAAACATTCGGTACTAACTTTGTGATGAATGGTCTAGTATAGTCTACTGGACTAGTGGTCTTGACTGTATGTATGACTGCTGTACTTCATTCAGAATTAGCAGAATTATGAGTGTACACTGCATATGTTATCTATGTTCCCCTCCAGAATAAATTTGCAGCAGAGTCCTAGTGGTACATAATAGCTTATTAATGTTTTCTTTTGAAAGTATTGCAGTAGATAGATCAAAAGTTCATATACCTAGACTCTGTTTTTTGAAGAATAATAGTTGTGACTTCAGTTTACAGTTTGGAAAAACAGAATAAGTTTTAGTGTACCTACTGTAGTCTTGCTTCAAGGAAAAACTTCTGTCTTTGACTAATTTTATTTTTTCTTTAATGCAGGATGACCCCATAGGAAATATCAACCTTGCCATGGAAATTGCTGAAAAGCATTTGGATATCCCTAAGATGCTGGATGCAGAAGGTGAGAATTATATGTTACTGAAGTTTGTGTTACTCACAAGCAGGAAACAGTAAATCTTTGTTTTGTATATAGCGATTTTTCAACATTCCTTCCACCTGAATCATAAGGGAGCAACCTGCTTTGTTTTCAAACAATGCTTCCTTCTTGTTCCCCATGTATTGGATAATTTCACTCACTTTTTGCTTCATTCCTTATTTTTTGTTACTGTTTGTATTTATTATAGTACTTTGGACCGTAACCTCAACACATGGCCTCACTGTGATAATTGAGGTAAAATGCAGGATCAAAAGTTAATCCTCACCTTTAAAAAATTGAAATCTAAGGCTGTTAGAGGGAAATACAACTGTTAGCAGCTTAAAGCATATTCAGTTTTTAAAATGTTTAAGTGAGAGGACCAGAAATAGGAATACAGAACTTTCAAGATAAACTAACAACTTACCTCCTATGAAAGACAGCTAGGTTGAGGAAAGCATTTTGTTTGTTGGTTTATTTTAGTTGTAAACCTTTTGCGGTGATAGTTTTCACAAATAGCTTCACGTTTGGATTCTCCAATAATCTTTAGAGTTTGTTGACAAATAACAAGGAAATATTTATTAAAGTTTCCAGAATTTCATCAAGATAACCAAACTTTTGTACTCCAGGCAAAAGAAAGGGTGCCAAAATACTGGAATTTGCCTGCACTAGTTCAAAGCATTCTTCTCCAAGTATGCAGACTCTGCTCTGGTGGCTTGTCAGTAGAGCAGTGATAACAGGAATTATCCAGAGCACTCAGTGTCTGCTCCTCTGAAGTCTTTGGTAGGAAAGTTAGGCCAATACAGGATGATTTGAACAATCCAGCTTGTAACCTCTTCATTCAAGAGGATTCGTGGTGTCACCTTCATGCTTCAGAACTAATTGTTTTCATCTTTTGAATTGCAATGCCCCTTTCAAGCACCACTTAATTATTTTACTCTGAAATACTGTGAAAGGAATAAACAGAAGTTCTACCTCCTTATTATTGAATGGCTCCTATTATTCTTCTGTCATCATTTTTTTTCTCTTCATGTACAATGTAAGAAACCTTCTTTTTCCCCACTAGATTTTCTGCACATTCTAGCCCTTATCTTGCTATTCTCCTTCTTGGCAGGGGACAGGGGAAATGAAATCACGCTGCTTC
The DNA here is from genome assembly GCA_000699545.1 of Podiceps cristatus. Classification (NCBI taxonomy): domain Eukaryota; kingdom Metazoa; phylum Chordata; class Aves; order Podicipediformes; family Podicipedidae; genus Podiceps; species Podiceps cristatus. The sequence continues at coordinate 42,952 of JMFS01024215.1, read as the reverse complement.
TATCACTGTCTAAGTATTCACCATCTCTTTTTACTCTCATTGCTTCCACTGTGTTCCAGTGGAAACTTTGCAAAGTTTTGTTCTCAACTATGTGAAGTAGATGCAAAATCATTAAATACATTGGTCCTGAACTTAGCAATCTCACTGTTAATATTAGAAATTGTCACCTTATTCCTGGGTCTTTTCGCACTGGTATCTTTCCTCTCCTTACATTGGCAGGAATCCTTGCAGCTTGCACAAGCATCATTCATCACTCAGCCATAATTGGTGTAAACCCACCTTTTTCTGCATTTCTCTGTTAAGTACTGAAAAGAACCATTTTTTTATCTATGTACCCATACCTCGATTGTACCTTCTGTATACTTTCCTGCTGTAATAGGGACAAAGCTATCAGCCAGCCAAGCCAAACTCTCCTGTGATTTAGGCTATTAACTAAAAAGTCAGACTGGTGCAGGGATTGCAAAACTGTTACAATCCATGCTTTTCTTAGCACAAAATGTATTTCTGGACTGTGGGAGTTCTTCAAGTTTCTCTTACATGTCAATACCCTGTCAGTCATGGGGACCCTGTGCTAGCATACACTGTATGCACTCCTATTTTGTGACTGTCAGTGGCTGTGTTTAACTGTGGAATAATTCTAGTGATTTAGATGAAGTTGCTTTGGAGTGACAGCGAAGCTGAACCCAGTAGATCTGCCAGCAATGCCATCTGCTTGGCGGTTCCCACAAACCAGAAGGTAGCAATACCCTTCCGTACAGTCTCAGCCTTCAGGTGTTTTGCCATTTCAGGGAGAGTTATACCCTTTTCCATTTACTGATTCCTAATGCATAGGTATCTTTGCACTGGTATCAGTAAACAGATGCAACCTGAATAATGGTGTATTTACTTTCAATCCTTACAGCACTGAGGTGGCAACATCAGCATAATCTGATGGAAGTACCTTGTGAGAAATTCTGAGCAGTTAACCTTCTTCTCTCTACACAGATGTAGTAAACACTGCCAGACCTGATGAAAGAGCCATTATGACTTATGTTTCCTGTTACTACCATGCATTTGCTGGTGCTCAGAAGGTGAGATTGTAGAAGATGGATCAGATCTCATCCTTCACCTTCTGTCTTGTTTCTTTCAGCAGTTTTTCCTCTTCTGATCTTTTCCTCACTAGTTACTAGGACAGTGTTTTAGAGCTGAGCTCATTTCCCGTTGCCTGTTTTGCTATCTGAGCCACTGTCTCAGTAGAGCCAGTAGTAGTCTATCCACTTGTTCCATAGAAACAGACCTTCCTGTCTCATCTTTCTGTATATTTACTAATAATATCCAGTAGGTTTTCAACAGCTGGTTACTGAAGGGAATAGAGGACATTATTCTCTTTAATTGAACTTGTGTGCATTCATTTGATGCACCCTTAAAAATGCAAAATGAAAATAAGCTCATAGTGAAAAAACAATTTTGATAGCAGAATGCCATCTTTTTTCTCCCTGCTGGATATTATTCCTGCTACAGATGTCAAAATCATATAACAGATGCTCAGAAAATAAACCCTTCTCTTATGCTTTCAGGATTGTTTTTAAAATGTTAAATGCTTAATGGTAAGTACAAACAGCAACATAAAACATTGCTACTATGCAAAATAGACACAGCAACGTAAACAGACATCTCAGAAGAGCTCTGGAATCATGTCCTAATGAAAAGAAGGAAAATTTTTAAAATCAAGGCAGTTCAGAGTTGGACATACTTCAGCTATTAGTAATAGAAAGAATACTGATATATATATAATGCTAAGGTTATAACTAATCTCCCCAGATCAAAGTGTAGTCTGTCTTTCCTGTGTCTTAGTCAAACCGCATCCCCCACACCCCCCTGCCCCTCATTCTATGTCACCAGACATATGTGTGCCACTTCTTAAGCAGATAGTTCTGATAAAATTAAGGTCACTCCCCCTGTGACAATACTGCAGGATCACGGTTGTTAAAAAAATTCCGTCTCTTTGTAAGAGCTTGTGTTGAATTTCTAGTGTATGTTTTATTCTGTTGGTACCCATCGGTCTAACACTAAATTTATTACAGCTTTGTAGAGTTTCTAGAGTACAGAGCTATGGACAAGAAAACAATCAGAATGACACTATGTTGTGTTTTTATTCATTCATCCTGTTTTCTGCTCCTCGATTCTTTTTTTGTTTTGTTTTCATTTCTCCCCCCCTCTTGTAGATATTGTGAACACTCCCAAACCCGATGAGAGAGCTATCATGACATATGTGTCCTGCTTCTACCATGCTTTTGCTGGAGCAGAGCAGGTATTAATCAACTGTCCCTTCAGGTTGCTGTGTTTTTGATCGGTTGTTTCACATTTCCACTAGTTTATTAAAAAAACCTAATTTAGTGCTTTGTGGTTTTAATTAACAATTGCAAGTATTACTTGAGCACTAATACTTGTTTTTAACCAACATTTGAACCTGTTCTAGTTAAATGTTGTGTAGCTAGTTGAACTTCTTTAATTCCAATGAACATTTTTGTTTCTAATTTTGGGTCTTTATTTGGTGATTATAAAGATGTTTGAAGATACCTTGAAATGGAGTTTTTTGTTGCTACATCAACTTCTTATGTGTTTGCTGCATAAAAGAATGTTTTACTTTTGGAGACTGAGACTATTCTAGACTTAGTCATGCTGAATAGTAATTTAGGGCTAGATTTTCAAAAATGCCTAAAGATGCAGAAAGGCACAGAAGACATCCAACAGTATTTGTGCCTGGTTCCCTCTGAAGCCAATGGAATTATTTGTGGATCTGAGTACTAGCATAAGAGGCAAGCACATCTGCGGCAGATCTGTCATACAGGATGGGATTGTCACAAATGCAACATTTCCCACTGTTCTGCTTCATATTCTAGCCTACAAATGGTTGTAACCCAACTTATGTGAAAAAAATAATAAAGAACCCTTAAAGTAGTTGATATTTTTCATTCATCCTCAGGATTTAATTTCCCTTCCTTTCTGGTAGGCCCCCTAAACCTGATCAGAGCACAGCTATGCTGTTGCACCCTCTTGCTTCTGGGGATGAAGGGTTTGCTGTTCATGCAAAAGGGGGATTCCACTTACTCTGAAACAGAGGAGTCTACATAGATATTTATTTGATTGTGTATATTCCAGACTCACATTTGTATGAAAGTACAGATCTGTTATGTCAAACTATTAATGTAAATTTTAAATATGGCAGAGCTACAGTGCCTTCACAAATTAATTTGGCAGGAGGCATGAAAAGATTTGCTGTCAGTGGTTGAGCTGCATATATTCTCAAGGGTATGCGTACCCTTGTGCACATATAAAGTGCTCTGGGACTCCTGAATCACATGGGGTGTTTTTCCTGTGTGACTAACAAATCTAATACTTTTGTGGGCATGATTTACAAAAATTAACTAAATAGATTAACTTTAAGAATGGCCTAAGTTGTCTTTGAAAACAAAAGATTTATTAGACAACTGGAACGGCAGTGTGAAAATCCCCCTTGTGTAATAAGGCTTCATTGTACAACAGGGTGACTTCTGTGCCTTATTCAGGCCATTGGAATCTTTGACTACAGAAGGAGGGTAAATACATATCTAAGTAACGTGGAACTGCAAATCAACAACTGTAAAACAATGTGATTTTTATTTTCAGCAGCTACATTCTCTCTCTTTTTCCAAGGTTGTACCTTTCTCAGAATGTGTTTATTAATATGTCCTGTTTATTTGGTGTGTTTTACAGGCTGAGACTGCAGCTAACCGGATCTGTAAGGTGCTTGCTGTGAATCAGGAAAATGAGAGGTTGATGGAAGAGTATGAGAGACTAGCAAGTGAGGTAAAGACAGCTGTATTTGTAATGTGGTGATAATATGTTCATGAAATACTGAAAGCTGAAAGGCTCATGCACTGTCTGTAAGGTAGCAAAGTCAAGACACTGTGAGGGTAAATCTCACAGTGGTAGGGTACAAAGCTCAGTTGCCCAAGACATCAAGGTTTAGGTGACTCCTCTGCCACAGATTTCCTGTGTGACCTCCAGCAAGTCACTCAGTCTCATTAATGTGCCTAAAAGGGTGTTTTGAGGACCGTCATTGGTCTGCCCCAAGACTAAATTTGCCATCTCTCTAATCTCTGAAGACAGCCATCCTTGACCACATGGAGGGAAGAGACAGCATCCTGTCACTCCAAGCAAGCCCATTGGCTGTCTGTACTGCCAGGCACACCTGGATGGCGTCTTTCAGGGTTTTCACGATGCACCTGTGAACACAGGCAGCAAATGAGTGAAAAAGGGGGAACATTGTGCTCCTCCTATCCTTTCTTGCTAAATGGCAAATTTGTTGAGTCAGGCCTGTGGATGTGTAGTGCACAAGTGAGAGCTCTCTTGTCTTTAATGCATAACCTGCAAAAACATACTGAGATCATAGACACAAAGACAGTAGTGCTGCATTGGCACTAAGGGACTTAGGAGTGAAGATGTTTATATGACCTGAGTTACTTGGCTGGTGTCTGTCCTGGTCTTGTAGGTATGACTACTTGAAACATCAAGAGCAAAACTTTTGAAAGTGGCAAAAGATTTTAGGTAACTTGGGTTTTAAGTAATTAGCTAGAGACACCTTATATGTGTGCTCATCTTTCTGAAAATCAGCGTATTTCTAGAAATACCTAGAATATCTCGGCAAATCAGTGAAAAAGTATTGTTCAGCTTTGAAAATCTTGTGCTTATTTGCCATTAAGGCACTGATACCAACTGAAGTCAATAATATTAAGATGGAAAGTACTTGATTAGGATTTGTGCATTCAATATCATCTTTTTTGGTTGCTTTTCCGTTGCTTTTATTTCAATTGTTTGTATTGGTTTGAAAGCTTTTGGAATGGATTCGCCGGACAATTCCTTGGTTGGAAAACAGGACCCCAGAAAAAACAATGCAGGCTATGCAGAAGAAATTAGAGGATTTCCGTGACTACCGCCGCAAACACAAACCTCCCAAAGTCCAAGAGAAATGTCAACTGGAGATCAATTTCAATACCCTGCAGACAAAACTGAGAATCAGCAATCGGCCAGCTTTCATGCCATCAGAGGGAAAAATGGTTTCAGTAAGTAAAGGAGGCATCAACATTCTGTTCTCCTTTTTATCAACATTATCACAAAAAATTTAATGTGAAGGATTGAAATGCCATTTTAAGTCATCCTCAGAAACTTCAATTTGTTGCAGTTTATCAATACCAACCCCCTCTTTTTACATGTTCTCTTTCATTCTAGAATCTTGCTTTCTCTTGTGAGAAGATACAGAGCTTCCTTTGGCAATGTTATCAATCCTTCTCTGTCAGTGAGGCCAAATATTGTTTATTTAAGCAAAACTCACAGTGGTTTCGCTGCATTTTGGTCATTAGGCTTACAGAAACAGACATTGCTCAATGTATGTTTCTGCTTTTTTCTGATTTTTAAAATTATTATTTTTTTCTTATGTCTGTGAAGATAAGAATAGTCAGTACCAAGAATTCTTATCTGCTGATAGGTATTGTGAGTTGATTCTGGGTCAAAACATTTCCTGTGGAATATGGTAAACCTGTTTCTGTACTCTGTTGTATCATTGAATTTTGGTTACTCAGATTTGATAAACAGATAATGGCACTATCTGAAAAGAGCCATTGTCCACTCCCCATATACAGAAATAAGAGGCCTGTCACTTCAGTTTCCTGCTCATGCCTTTGAGTTTCCAAGGAAGCTCAGAAAACTTTGTGAACCACTGGAAGTGAAATGAGTTACACTCCAGATAAAATACACACCAAATCTGCTTGACACTAGTTTTGCTATTGTCAGCTTCCATGAGCAGAGCACTTTTATTTTTATAAAAGATACATATGTCATAACAGAACATGAACATTGTAAAATAGGAGGTAAAAGCAATATATCATGAAGATACTGAACATATAGCTATGCTTGGAAGCCATTTGTATAGGGATTCCTTTCATGAACCCACCTGAATAGGGCGTGCTATTAGGAGCAGATGTCTGGTCTACAAGACGTCCTGAGCTGCCTGACAATTTCTATGGTTCTGTGATTTTACAAAAATTGAACATAAAAGCTTATCTTTTTGGAGCAAAATTGTGAATGAATCAGAAATCTGCAAATTTGGATAAAAAGATATAGTTTCATCCCCTTTCTCCCATGCATTTTCTTTACAGGATATTGCTGGTGCTTGGCAGAGACTTGAACAAGCTGAGAAAGGCTATGAAGAGTGGCTGCTGAATGAAATACGAAGACTGGAAAGACTTGAACACTTGGCTGAGAAATTCAGGCAGAAGGCTTCCACTCATGAACAGTGGGCATATGGTGAGCAGAGATGGCTTTTAACACTTTTAATGTTCAAGGTTGAACTGTCAGTGCTGAATATTTGCTGGCCAGAAACTCACTTGTAAGTAGTTTGGACAGTTTTAGAAACCTAAAATAATAATAGATAAAATTGCAGGTTTTGTTGACTGGAGTCATGATCCTAACTCATAGGCATGTCGCTAATGAAATGTAACTGTAAAAATCATACTCTTGAGGTAGTGAGTCAAACCTAATGGAAATATTCAGCATTTCAATTGAGTCCGTTATGGCTAATGAATTCCTATGTATTTGTACACCATCAATCCAAACAGGAATGCAGTGACACCACTGGTTAACTGTAAAATTATTAAGAATTATTCTGAGTTGATTATCATTTGGTCATCATGATGTTTTGAATAGTCCATATAAACTACATGATAATAGACTCATTTCTGCTTTGCTCTGTACCCTGGATTACACCCTACGTACAGTTGTTTTTTAGTGGTAACCTAACCCTACGTGTAGTTGTAACAGCTACAGGACCATATAATGGCATAGAGTTTTGTTGGGGACCATTAAACATAAATCTGCTCTGCCATCCTGTTGTTTGCCCTGATGACAGTCCTCCTGCTCCCGGCTTTTTCCAGCTAGAATCTTTTCACACTGTGAAAGTAAACTGGAGTCCATCCCATAACACAGTTGCTGGAAGCATACAAGGCTGTAAATGGCTGCCAAGCAGATACTAGAAGGGAAACTACAGCGTTTATCAGCCCTGAGAGCCTATTTTCTGAGCATAAACTACTCATGGTGACATGTTATGGCTGTTATGCAGGGAAAGCTTCACATGAGCTGGTACATAGCAAGTCAAACAGTAGTCCCTTCTGCCTCTACAATCCACAGAGCTGTGTAACGCGACGTGGTGAGCTGCAGTTGTAGGTGCTGTCCCTATAGATTCGGTTGTCCAACACAGGAGCTACTGAGGAGTAATATTTCAGTTTCTGATTTCCTCTTTGCTTCTCTAGCCTTTTGTAAATAACTTGGTATTTTCCACTTAAAATTAAGTGTTTGATACAAAAGGCAGCCTATCATTGTTTTTCTGTTGTTGTTTTGTTTTGTTTTTTTTTAAGTGCTGAAATGAACAATGAATTGAAGGCAGAACATGAAAAAGATTAAGAGATCATTAGTAAAAGTGAAGCTGAGGGTAGCAGTGTGATTTCTGGTTTTGTAAATCTCCGGTACAAAAGACTTACCACAATAGTTGAGAGCCACAGTTTTTGCCAATGTAGCATTTTTATGCCAGTTCCTCAAGCAATGTAATACTTGCTATTTTAGACCAGTATAAACAGCCTATGCAAAAATCAAGGAGTTACTGAGAGATCTTTAAAAGTATCTATTTCTAATTAACACTGTTGTGCTGGCAATTTGCTACTGATTTCAGTGGGAGTAGGACTTCATCTCATACATGTGATTTTCACCATGCCTCAGTTCAGAAAGTTGACTAAATCTGCAATTGCTCTAACCAATGAATTAGTAAAAAAAAAAAAGACTAATATTTCAATTTCCTCTTTCAGGCAAAGAGCAGATCTTACTTCAGAAGGATTATGAATCTGCTTCTCTGACAGAAGTCCGCGCCATGTTAAGGAAACATGAAGCTTTTGAGAGTGATTTGGCTGCTCACCAGGACAGGGTGGAACAGATCGCTGCCATTGCCCAGGAGCTGAAGTATGTTCCATTTAAAGGCTTGCAGCTGCTGACATTTAACTTTGCGATAAACTCTTTCCAATGAATTTGATAGTGTCATAGGTACCAACGTAAGAATTCCAGAGATATCTTCATAAGTATATTATCTGAGCTGGTCACTGAGACCTTTCCCTCATCTCCCCCTTACCCCCAACCAAATATAGATATTCAACTGACCAAAATTATTTGACAACAAATGTTTTAATATTGACTTAGCAGTAATTTCTGAGCATTAGCTCTACTGATGCGTGTTGATGGGAATCCTAGAGGTGTTTATTTCTCAGTTCTTACAGTCTGCTGAAGGATACTGGCTATGAATTGTTTAATTTAGAAAATAATTTCACTTACACAAATTATGGATCAAGCATCTTCACTTTAAAATCAAGTATTTTGGTCCTTTCACAAGTATGTTGGTCCTTTCATAAGGTTTCACATCCCTAAACTACTTCTAAAGCAGTGGTCAATGCACTGACTTTTCTGAAGATTTACTTGTCTCTAGTATACTTATTTTCACAATCTCTTTGTATTATATTTGGAAGTGCCATTGTCTCCATTTTACAGAAAGGGCAGCGGGGTATATGGAAACTAAATAGCTTGCGCAGGGTCACACAAGCAATCAAGCACGCAAGTTCTTCTATAGGAGAGCAGGAGTTTACCCACAGTTCTAGCAACTTTGCCACAGGACCAACACTTTCTCAATTAGTATTCTATGCCCAGAGAAAACACAACCAAAGCTGAGAACAGTTTTACAACACGTTTAGGTTACCTCTGTATTGTTGACATCAGCTACATAGGTCAGGGATGTGAAAAGTCAAGGCCCTTGACTGACAGACACCCTTATGGCAGCCAAAAGCCTGAGTGTTGATGCAGTTACTCTGACTAAAGTCTGTCTTTGTGGGCCAAGCTTGCTTTTGTTTGTGGGAAGGTTGTTTATTCACCTGTGTGAAGCACAGTTTTGTCAGCAAAGCTCTGCCCACACTGACAGGACCATAGTTACATATTGATGTCCCTGTTCCGGTAATGTCATCTCGGTGTGTACACCAAGCTAAGCACATTTGATGCAATTAATCTTTTGCAGTTAATTGCAGTGGTTTTGTACTGTAAATCAGTAGCACTACCGATCCTAGTGATTTGGCACATACTTAAATTCATTGCTCACCCGCAGTATAAATCTGTAAAGCCAACAGGAACAAATGTGTGGTAGTAGTCGAAACAGGAGCCAAGATCAAAATTCTCAGATTCTTGCCCTTGGTTCCAGCTCTCTGAGTTTCAATTTCTCACCTTCTTGAATAGACAAAATGCATACTACTCAAAAATCAAGTGTTAAAACATGCCCTCTTTTTACTTCGTGAAGGTCCATGACTCATAAACAGCTCCACATTCATTAACAATTTAAAAATCAGAGAGTTGTCTAAAAATGTAGTTCATACCCGATAGCTGCAGCACTTACATTAATTGTATAATTAAAGTGATTTAGAAGAAAAATCCCATTTCTCAACATTATTTAAAGGAGGAAAAGTAAAGCACAGTGGGCAGAGTAAGTCCTGTTTTTTAGTTAGTGTGAAAGAATGCTGAAAAACACAGAGAATGGAGATTTCACTGAGTATGTGAGCTTATGAAACACCTTCTGGCACACCTTGATCTCTGTTGTGGAGTCACTTGTTCTTCTTCATACTAAGGAGAGTTTCTGAAACACCTAATCATTGTTAATTCGGCTTCAGCTTTGCGAGTGATGAGAAACTTTGGGAATGTAGTATACATAGCACAGCATCTGCTTACCAGCGTTTTGAACCCTGTGTCCTTTACCTCTGGTGAGGCCAGTGAACACTGTATCCTGTCTATTTTAGGATTGTCTCTTCTCAGTTGTTTCAGTAATTTGCTGTGTGAAGTTAAACAAGTTATTTGTGGCCTGGGCTGCAAAGGTGCTGAAAACCCTTTGCTTTTAGAGATGCTCTGCTTTGACTTCTCTGCTTCTCCATACAATAGGGCTATCAGTGCCTGATTTTTCGCTGAGGCTGTTACGCTTAATGCCCTTGGAGAACACTGAATGAAAGGTCATAAAGGTCAAGTTTTATTATTAGCTGCAAGCAATGGGCAGCTTCTATTTAAATACTGATTTTAATTAGGTATACATAATTTTCCACGCAGTGAAATTATGGAGGAAAATGCCAATTTCTTTCTCCGTTCATATTTTTAAAGAAGGAATGACTAATGTGTGAATGCTAAGAAATGTGTATCAGCACCTGATACAAAGCCTGTTGAAGTCAATGATTTTTTTTCTCTTTTGTTTTCTTTTTTTTTAATTTTCTTTTTTTTTGTGTCACTGGATCAGGTCCTTACAATCATCATCATCATCATCTGTGTATAAATTCCGAGTCAGTGCACCTCCATATTTTGTTTTAGTCAATTCCTTGGCTGCCTAATACTGCTATTTCAAAGGAGAACAATTGCTGTGTGACCTTGAATTCTACCAGTTACAGTTTCCTGTCTGTTCTGGTATTTTCTGCTGCAGCAGCTCAGCCTGCTGTGTGCTTAAGGTTAAAGTTGCTACAAGCTTGTTGATTGGTGCCATTTAGATGAAGGATTTGTGTGTGTGTGCAAGTAGGTGATTCCAGCCAGGATGCTGCTATATTGTTGTGTGCCAGCCCATATAGACTGAGGTGTTCCTTGGCAATGAGGCATGACAAGGCTTGGGTAGGGCTATATGCAAAGCCAGAAAACGTCAGGCATTTCTAAAATGGGATTTGCCGTTTATGACATAGCAAATGCCTCATAGAACTTGAGTGAGCTGTACTATGAAATGCCATATTCATTTATGGTCTTGTGTGCTCGTTTCAATGTTTTCAATCATCAAGATAAAATTTTTGGAATGTAGTTTCTTGCACATCCATCACTTCAGGTATAGCAGCTTATGTTCAGCCAAGATGACCACTATCTCTAACACTGATTAGGAGTCTTTTTGCTTCTGGAAACCTGGGCTCAAATTGTGCTTATGTGCATGATTAACATGAGCCTGGTTCTGAAGCAGCACTAAAGCTCGCTGCTCAGCAGGTTATTTTTGTGACACTATCACTGTTCCTCAAGTGAGCTCATACTTAAGTGCTTCTCTGGATCAGGACAAAATTTGACTAGATTTTTAATTTTTTACAGATAAGACTGAATTACTTGTAAGAACAATAGGAATACCTTGTTTTTAAATTCCAAAGACTGTAGATTTCAAATAAATAAACAAATAAGATGACTGTTAGAAGATCTTAGAAGATCTGTAACAGGTGCAGCAGTACTTTGTGTATGCGTGATAAACAAAACATTTTACAAAATGTGAAATCTAGTCTCTTCACAGCTTCAGTGCTGAGAGATACAAAAATTAATAGGACAAAGAATGTAATTCTGTGTTTTATTTCCAAGTAAATAATCTCCTATAAGTTATTTTTTCCTCTGCTCCTGCTTTAAGCAGAAAAATGCTCTTTGACACATATGATACACTTATTTGAAGTAAACTACAGCAGGCCCCGAAAGGCAGTGGTGCTACACTGTTTAATGCCACTTGGTAATCTAAGTTACGATTTTTCCCCCATGGGTGCCCTTTTTAAAAGTTGTTCTGATAATCTTGTTCTACCTATTTATCCACAGCACATACCCCTGGAAGAAATAGGATAGCAGAGATCTTACGGGGAATGACAGAACCTCCCCGGCAGAGCTGGTGGAGGAATGTTGCACATTACCTTCCAGGACTTTGATAGAGCTGGTACAATCAGTCCCTCACTTTCATGGAAGGACACCTGCCCTTATCCTAATCAACAAAAGGAGATAAGTGATCCATCCAGGGATGTGACCTGAACTGTCTGGAAAAACACCCTGTCCATATTCTGTTATATTAGATTTGGTATGTGAAAAGAGATCAGAATACAAATCTCCACATCCCATCCACTTAGTGAGCTCACAGCTCACGTGGGAACATCATCTAATAATCTCAATATACTATAATGAAAAAAAAAAAAAACCACCAAACTTCCAGCCAAAAACTTACAGCAGCAAAATAGTCTTAGCCTGTTTCATCCAAAACTCCATGCTTCTGACTTGAGATTTCTTAACGGATAGATGCCTTTTGTTGCATCCTTTTAAGGCTAACAAAAAGAGTTCCTCCTAAGGAGGAAGCAGGTTTTTGACTTAAGGAGACCTTGCATAGTATGACTTTCTGGCAGCATTCTCCTTATGTGTAACAGTTCTACTTTCACAATTTTGGGTTGTTTTTTTTATTTTTTAAAATCATTATGGCATTTTATTTTTACTTGTTTTACCATTCTTCGCTTTCAACAGTCTATTGATTGCAGAACATCTAAAGCCTCTCTTGAATACAATGGTTCTCATACTTCTCAACTTTATCCTGGAGCAGATTGCTGTGACTGAGCTTAGAGGAGGAAGCATGAACACTGCCCCTGGCTTACGGTGTAGCTTCACAGAGGAAAGCTACCTCTGTTCTCATTTTGTCCTCTGTGATTCTCTAAGCTACCAGTGGAGTGATCTGTACATATTCCTCTTGCCAGTTGCCTAGAGAAGAATGCTAAATAGAAGGGAACAAATTCTATCTACATTTAATGTCTTATTCAAGCGTTAAAGTAAATCTTGGCTTCATATTGCCATGGTGTCACATAATCACGGTCTCTGTGATGTTTAATACTGGGCAAAATGTCCTCAAGGAGCAGCCAAGATCTAAATTCAGTGGATGATGATACACCAATAAAAGTGAGCTTTCAAAGTGCCAAACACATGTATTTTATTATGGCCATGGTGGCTGCAGGAGAACCACAGGGATTATCTGCCACTGAGATAAAAAATTCAGTCTGAGACAGCCTCAGTGCAGAATCTCGGGACAGAGCCTTAAAAAAAAGTTCTTCCAGTCTCCAGCAGAATAGTAAGTAGCTTTCTGTCAGGATAATATAAGCCTATTAAGCAGGTGAAAAGCAGTGCTAACTGCTACATCCTTTGTGGTGCACTGATTCATGCTGGTGGCATACCTGGGTCTGGAGGTTCCTGTTCTCTGAAACAGCCTGTTCTAGGGTGTAGCTCTGTGAGGAATTCCTGGAAAGGAAGATGAAAAATGTTCTCTATGCCTCAGATCTGGGCAGCCCCTATTAGTATTGCCAGGCCTGTGATAGAGACATTATGCTTTGAATGCAACCTGAGGTTATTTCTCAGTTAAATAATTTCAGAGCATACAAGGCTGGAAAGGATCATTGGATTTTTTTAAAATGAAACCTGTATTTCAGGCTAATTAATTTAAAACTGTACCGATCTTCAGAAACTTGATAAAGCCTCAGACTAAAGCATTCCAGTCTTCAGGAGATCAAATTGCTTGTGCCATAGGAATAGCTGAGACAAAGATGGTTAGACACTTTAATTGTCTTTAATACCTGTATGTCACAGATGGATACTTGATTTTCCTCACAACAGAGGAGGTTGATCCTGTTCCTCTGCAGTGCTGCCTGAAATGCGGAATGTCTAGATCACCCATGTCTATACTGCAACACTGGCTTACCTGGAGGAGAAATAATTGCAAAAAAGAGGGGAAGATTTACTGAGGGGTAGAGTGTGGACAATACAACCACCGTCGTCTTTCAGAAAGTCACACGGATTTTTGTCTTCACTCTTTCTTAGTGAACTGGACTACCATGATGCTGCAAGTGTCAATGATAGATGCCAAAAGATATGTGACCAATGGGACAGCCTGGGAACACTTACTCAGAAAAGGAGAGAGGCACTGGAGGTAAACCATACAACAATGATCAGCTGCTCAGCTGAAGCAGGGAGAGGGAAATGACCCATTTGTTTCAGGGCTGGAAACAGTGCCATTGAGCATCCACTTTGGAATCCAAACAACAATAAACCCTTTCCTCAGATCTCCATTTCATTTTGGTGTGGTTTCATTTGCAAACAGATTGAATTGCTCAGAGCAGGCTTGGCAGGACTCAGCTGCCAAGGACAGTTCTAAAGCAGCAACAAATGGCATGCGGTTTATAGCTCCACTCTTTGGGAATTTGATGTCCAGCAAGGGTAACAAAAGCCATCAGGCACTTACATTTTCATACTGGTTTGAGCTTAGTCAGGTGAGGTACGGGATAATGGCCAGCACTGGGTTAAGTTTTTGGAAGTGAGTATTCCAAAGCACTGAGATACTTTTCAAAACCTTGTTCCTTAAGAAAAGAGGAAGTCACACACATGTATATGCCAATGTGGAAAACATATGGCTAACTCTTCCTTTTTATACTTACAAGAAATTAGTAAAGCAAGATTAGCAGATTTTAATTGATTTGCAGATAGATCAAAATAAGAAAAATACTTAAATATCAGTAGTGAAAAAGTAATTTCACCTGTTATCCTTCAAAGACATACACCCCTTTTAACATGTTGGATATGAGAGTTTCTTTACAGCAATTAGTCCTATTGCCTTGAGTGAGAATCCTTAAAGCAGGTGGTGAAATCTGTCAAGAATACAATTGATTGCTTTTGAAAAGATGAGGCATCACTTTCTGCATGGGTGGGTATGTGTGTGTCTTGCCCTAGTAACAAAGGAATGTACCTTTCTCAACCTGTACAGAGGACGGAGAAATTGCTTGAAACAATCGATCAGCTTCACCTGGAGTTTGCCAAAAGAGCTGCTCCTTTCAACAACTGGATGGAAGGTGCTATGGAAGACCTACAGGACATGTTTATTGTTCATAGCATAGAGGAAATTCAGGTAAATGGTTGTCTATCTTTTGGCTTACACTCATAAGGCAAGAAAGGAAGTTTTTCCTCCTTGGAGAGTAGAACATGTGTAAGAAAAAAAAACCCAAAAAACCACAAACGTATTCTGTCTTGTTTTTTTCTTTGTGATAGGCAGTATCTGCTCTATTATAAATAGGGTTCTTCATGGGTATGAAAGCATATTCCAGAGATCATGGAAGAAGCGATGGTCCTGCTAAAATAAATGAGGGCTGTTTCATTAATGTATCTTCATCTATTATTTCCTGTATCTACAACATGTAGACAGGGTGTTTGGGAGGCTGGGAGAGCTGTGCTTATTTACAGCAGATCTTCCAGATGTTGGAAGGAATATTAAAGTTTTCATGCTTACTCTCTCTGTTTATGATTTTAGAGTTTAATCTCTGCACATGATCAATTTAAAGCTACTTTGCCAGAGGCAGATGGTGAAAGACAGGCCATACTGTCAATCCAGAACGAAGTTGAAAAAGTTATTCAGAGTTACAGCATGAGAATAAGCGCAAGCAATCCTTACAGCACTGTTACTGTGGAAGAGATTCGTAGCAAGTGGGAAAAGGTAATGTATGCTGAATGCATAAAGGACATTGTAAAATAGTATTCTAGTTTAGGAATACTGAGACTATTCTGAGAACTTTACAGTAAATCTATAAATTATTCCAGATCATCAGATGCCAGAATGAATTTTCTAAAGTATCTTATGCCCTCCCTAATATTTGCTAGGCTTGTTTCACAATATCCCTTACTCCCATCACTCAGTCCTTTTTGGCTTTTTGGCAGGGCAAGAGAAGCATGTGTTGGGGCTAGTGCAGAGCTGGTGGCTGGCCAGCAGATGCGACAGGGGGTGCTGTCAAAAGAACAGAAAATGATTGTATTCTTTCTTTTAATAGTAGTTCATGTGTCTTTTCTACCCAGCTGCTGCTTTTCACAAATCATGTCAAATATTAGCATATTTGGGGCCATTGATATTCTGTCCAATTAGACCGAAATTGGCCATTACCTTAAAAAAATAATGGGGAGGTATTAAAGAGAGGCTACTAGAGAGATCACACAAATTTTACTTCATTAGGAACCAAGAGAGATAAGATGCTGAAGGTAAGCGATTGTGTAGAATGCATGAATTTACCCGATATATAAACTTAAATGGACATGAACACACCCTCAATGGGTTATAAAACACAAGCAATAGGACTAAATTCAGAATCTCCTAGGGCAGTCCAGATGGATAAGCCAAAAAAGCATTTGGCTGAGCTCAAATAAAATGTTTTGCTCTGACTATTCTTAGAACAATTACTTAGAGATTGAAAAATCATCTGCGTTTCAAAAGGCAAACAAAGCAACAGCTTTAATAACAGTTCAAGTTAAATAATTGTCTTGAACTTGAATCCATTGAGAGGTGAGGATTTCTTCTCCCTCCATGTCAGTGTCTCTGGTCAGGCTGCCCAAGAACATGGTAGCAATTTTATGGTAGCACAGAAGTGGTAAATAAAATAGTGGTCATGTTTCTGGCTTGTCCTTCTGATGCCAACCTTCAGACCAATAAGAAAAATCAGTAGCTGTAGACTTATTTGCTCCATTTGTTTTTAAACTATTCAATTGAGCCTACTCACACTTGGTGCTTTCCCACTGTAACTAACAGGTGAAGCAGCTGGTGCCTCAGAGGGATCAATCCTTGCAGGAGGAACTAGCCCGCCAGCACGCCAACGAGCGCCTGCGTCGCCAGTTTGCTGCGCAGGCCAACGTCATTGGGCCATGGATCCAGACCAAGATGGAGGTGAGTGTCAGACCCTCACGCAGAAGCTGACAAAGCGTTTTGTAATTTTTTATCTCTGCTTTATATACAGGACAACAGCGATCTCCATGATAGTTCATCAGCTGTTTGATCCTGAAGTATTTAGCACCTGTTAAGATGACTTTCAAAACTGCAGAAGCTTGTACAAGTGGTACCTTGGTGTTGAGCAGGAGATGTAGCTTTGAAAGATCAATCACTTAACAATTACTGTTTAGCTTCTGCTTTCTGTAAAGGAGAGATACCAGGATCACTGGGATCTCAATACTGATTCCAGAAATAGATGTGCCACGTTTCTTTTGAAATGTGTTTTCTACAGTAGAATTTGTCTCCACTGTATGAAGGTTTTATTAATATTGCTTCTTAGTATGAAAATACTACATATTTACATGAACAAGGGTCAAAATAGCAAATCTGAAGCTTAAATTTTGTGGGGCTTTTTTTCTTTTGACAGGAAATTGCCCGCAGCTCTATTGAAATGACAGGGCCTTTGGAGGACCAGATGAATCAGCTGAAGCAATATGAGCACAATATCATTAACTATAAACACAACATTGACAAACTGGAAGGAGATCATCAGCTTATACAAGAAGCCCTGGTGTTTGACAACAAGCACACCAACTATACTATGGAGGTAGCCATTTACTCCCTTTTGTACTTGATAGTTTATTCTACCCTCTTCTGCTATATAACGACCTTCCCTGATCTGAAGAGACTGCAACAGAGAATGGAATTTGGCAGACTTTCTGATCACCTCATAAGGCTTGTTTTATTTTCACTTATTTTTACTTTTAGTGAAGAAGTACCCATTTAGAAACCAGTTCCATATTTTCTGAAGGCCATTTTTATTTTTAATGATCCTTGGTCATAATATAGAGTTAGTGGTATGGATCACATATATATTTAGAGCTGATTTTTTTGCTTACTCTACTTTTTATACTTTTAGAAGAATATATGTGATTCTTTAATAAATCAGTATTTTCTCTTTCATAGCACATCCGTGTTGGATGGGAGCTCCTGCTTACCACCATTGCTCGGACTATCAATGAGGTTGAAACTCAGATCCTCACAAGAGATGCCAAGGGTATCACCCAGGAGCAAATGAATGACTTCAGAGCATCATTCAATCATTTTGACAGGGTACAGTACTCCTGCTTTTTCTCAACTAGCAACATTTATTGTTCCCAAAAGCAAATTTCTTTCCATTCCAAATGTAAGCTTTTTAAAAAACTGCAAATGTAGTAGCAATGGAGTTTTTATAAAAGAGAAAAAAAGATCAGTTAACAAAGAATTTATAGCCTTATGAAATCATAGCATTGTACAGATATGTTAAAGATTAATTTGTACTCTTTAAATGTAATGGTGAAGTATAGTTCTGCTAATATGGTTGAGTGCTTGTTCAAATAACATGCAGAACTAGATAAATCTGTGTTTTGGAAAATAATGTGCCCCTTTATTTTAAGGCAGTGCAACATGTTTTATGTAACTTGCCAGTGGCTTCCGTCCAATTAAATTTAGCTATAATCTGGATTGCAGATTTTTTTTTTCCTTTGAATCACAACTTGTCCTCCTAGAAGTAGATTTGTAGGAAATATAGTTGGTAGCTGTCAAGGAAAATCCTTTATTTTTCTGGCTGTATGTGGGAAATAAGGCTGTTTTTTCAGTTAAATAATTGTAGATGAATAAAAAAGTAGGAATGAAAACACTATCGGGAAGAAACTTAACCTTATTCCTTCTGTGGGTTACATAGTCTTCATGGATAAAGGGTTAAAAAGATAGCTATTAATAGATGCAATAGCAAAATACATGCAGGCAGGGATCTGACATTCCCAGTTGGAGAACCATCTGTACACGAGTTAGCTCTGCTGGCTCTGTGCTCACAGGAACCCACCTTCAAAACCAAGTTCACATTTCGAATACTGAAAAAAGATTACCATAGTGCAGCACCAAGCTGTTGTCTTTTTCCTAGTACAGATCCCTGCAGTCAGCACACTGTGCTTAACCCCCAACTTATATTCTGTTATCACATGAGTCAGCTCCTTCAAATCATTTCAGGTCATAGCAAAATGCCACTTTATTTTCAGTGATGTCCTGTTTGTCTGGCTCTACCCAAAACGGTTATACATACCTGGACTTACACTTGATGTGTATTGGATGCTGATGGTCATAGTTTCCTAAAAATTCTTTAGAATATACCTAATTGTTTAGAAAGAAAAGCAGAATTGGCAAACCTCTGCTTTTTGAAGAAACACACAAGCATAGGGAAGGTTAGCTACACAGGAACAGGGAACAGATTTTATGGAAAATCTTAATGTGATTCTAGTATATGATTCTGTATTTTCTAAGGAAGCAGTAGATAACATCACAGAAGCAGAGATAAATTTCCTGGAGTGGAAGGAAGTAGCATACTAAATGGCTTTCCCAATGCACTGGAGCAGATAACTGAGCAATTAGAGCTATTAAAAGCAGACAGAGTACCAGGCCTGGATAAATTACACACCAGTATTTGAGAGACCCTATTAAGAGAAACCAGGGACTTTGCACAAAGATTTGACAGCTCCCTAAAGATAAGGAAGCAACGCTGGCTCAGTGGCTGAGGGGATGCTATGGGCATCTCCTGGTGCCTCAGAAGGTCTTGGAGAAGCTAACTCCTACACCAACCAGCCCCATTGCTATGGATTTTGGGGCTTTGAGATACCAAAGGATACAACAGAGCAAGGCCTTAGGAAAGGCTGGATGGCCTGGAAGAGGGTGCCCGTGTCACATAGCTGCAGGCAGATTGGAGATGGGCTATGACAATAATGTGCAACACAGAAGTGCTTCGCAGCTCCAAGATCCTTGCCTATCCCTGCCTGTCTCCTTGGCTTCATGCAACAGTCGTGGCTTCAGGCAGTGTCCCTTCTGCCCGTGCTTCTGTTGCAGGAAGCCTGAGTGGAGACAGATGCTCCACCAGTTTCTGTGGCCTCAAAAACCTGGGCCTGGACTGCAAGTTTAGCTGCAGACCTTACCTTCCCTCATGATAGATATAACCCAGAGGCCTTAAAAAAGGGTTCTGGAAGGGTCATGTTAAGGGAGGGACCATTTTGCATATATGCCCCCTTTAGTATACTCCTTCCCTTAGCATCAGGTATAGGAAGTTGGCCTAGGAGAAGTACTTCGGCGCTGACACAGGGCAGCAAGTATGTTCATAGTAGATAACGCAAGCTAAAGAAAGGAAGAAGGTAAGATCTAAAACCACTCGCCTGTCAAGCCAGGCTTTCTCAGATAGTAGAAACACTGATAAAAGAGAAACTTATACTGATTAAATTACACTGTAATTTAATGGGCAGATGTGATTCAATCTACACAGGCTAGAAGGAGACGTTGAACAAACGTGTCTGAGAGACGCTGGTTTGTTTTTCATTTTTATATCCTTCCTATGTCCTTGCGCACTCAAATATTTAGTGTTGGTGAAAAAAGGAGACCCAGGGTGATTCAGAGTTACTTCAGGGTACACAAAATAATGAAGATTCTAAACTTTGAATTTAGATAAGAGAGGGCAGTGATGGATTATTTTATGGTCTTGATTACCTTAAAGAGAAATCGAGATGAAACTGGATCATCTGAACATAAGCACTAAAATGAAAAATACTGGGTTCTTCGTGTCAGATGAGTTTAGCAGTGTATGTAATACATTTGTTGCACTTAGCAACAGTTCTAAATGCTTGACATAGTTTAAGAAATACACTGAAAGAATTGGATTGCAATTCACAATGATGAATAACCAGAAGAGATCACAAAAATTAATACTGTCCCTGATGAGTAGGCTTTAAATATCTAAGCACAGCAGAATCATTTATGCATGCTATAGCTCTGACTTCTTTGGCATTTCTCCACTTGAAGGACATATCTTAGTGTTTGACTCTGTGTGTGTTGAGAATGTCAGCAAAGTACTAATATGCAGAGTAGGTAGCTCCCTTCCCCATTTTAAAGAATGTGTTTTGGTACACATAAACCTAATAACTTTTTATAGAGTGCTTCTAGAAGCAGCTTCCTTTGGTTATAAATCTGGAAGGAATGCCTGTGTTCCTTCCCAGTAAGAATATATGAAAAAATAAAAATCTTACAGTTTATCATTTATTATGGGTCTTAACTCTGCAGTTGTTAGTCCTTTGAAAGTGAGCCAAATAATTGGGTGAATTGTTTTAAATGTTTTCTTCATCTTGAATATTTAAAAGTGTTTGGTATTTTACAAGATTGGGGGTTGGGGGGAGGGCAGGCACGTGCCCCTGATTCTCAAACTGCACTAAGTGGGCACCATGCATATGAGGATTACAGGGCAGGAAAAGTTGTATTTCTTTCGGCGCACCCACCAGCAGAGGTGAGCTAGCACAGAAAGCCCTACGAGTCATCCTTGTTAAAGGCACGTGGTAAATACACGGTCTCCCTTGGGGCAAGGAGACAGCTCTCTAGGCTCTTCTGTTTCCGACAGGCATGTATGCATGCTGGTACCCCAGACGTATTCCTGAGGATGCTGCTGCTTACCCCCTACTCCTTGCTGCAGGCTGTGCCTGAAGGCACAGTCTAGTTGTAGGTGTAAATATAAATCTTCAGCAATGCCGGTGTATTTTCTTCCTCAACGTGACTGCATAGAGGAACAAAGAAAGTGGGACACAGTGTCTGCGTTGCAGAAGCAGTTTAGAGGTGTTCAAAATGGTGCATAGCTGGATTACGCGATGCAGACAAATTGGGACGCAAACACAGACGTTATATCAGTTACTGGTTTTCAAGTCTTTTTTATGCAGGGATCCCTTTTTGAGATTCAGTATATTTAGTAACGTCTAAATAAGATTGTGAAGTGTGTGACATCTGCAGCTGCTCTGCATGTAATATCCTAATGGCTGTTAACATATGCTACTATCAATTTTCATGCAAGCTACAGACTTTAAGTAGGAGCTCTGCATGCAGAACAATAGCATCATGCCACCCTATATTTTACTAACAGAACAGCAACAGCTCCCTGTGAAAGGAACTGCATGATCAGGCTTATGCAGGTCAGTTAGCATTCAGGAAACTGAAGGACATTTAAGAATGTATTACTGTGACTCAGAAACTCATTTGTCTTATAAGGCTACATATAAATGGCAAAGGGGAAGGAAAACATTTCTGGGGACTAATAATGAAACCTGGAGGGGGATTTCAGTGGTTTACTTTAAATTGGCAGGAAAAGATGAACAAGACAAAGTTTTTTATATGCTTAAAAAAAACTAATTTCAGTGCTTAATGTTGGTCTGCAAGCAATACAAATAAATACAAAGAACGATTTCCCAATGAGCGAGTCCTTCCATGGGCTTGATCTATGCATTAATTGCAAAATATCCCATGAAACTCTGATATAATGCAAAGGCAAAAATGCCCTTTTAGACCACATATGATACAGATTAAAAAATTCACTATGAGAATGTGAGAACCTGCTATAGCACATGGTGCAACTACTTGGACCCTCACTGGGGAGTCCCACTTAACCAGGTGCCGGTTGTGAGCTCCAGCGCAACCACTGCGCTCCTCTCTTAAAGAAAATGGTTTCTTGGTAGATGTGCTGGCCTCTCCCACTCCCGTCTGCCCTTCGCTACCTGTTGCGTGACTACCGCAGCCACGTGTGGCTGGTTAGGAGCTCGTGCACGTGCTGACTACCCTCCCCCCCGGTGTAGTTGCATAGCTAATAGTCCTCTACTGACATCTGGTAGAGGAGGAGGAGGAGGGACGGGATTTGGCTCTTGGCTCCCATTTTTATTTCCTTTTGTTTGCAGTCACACAGTAATATCTTTGGCTTTAGAAACAGGGTAAAATGAGCTGACTTTACTCCTGGTGTGACCGGCCGTAGCCTGTCTCCAGCATGGTTTTGGAGAGTTCCAAGCCAGATTTACACTTACTATTTTCAGGATGATAAAATAAGCCTTTTTGAATGTTTTATAACAGAAATTATCTTATAAAATAGAAATGTTAAAGGAAAAAACTTCCCCGTGATTATGTCTTTTAATAAATACCACTCCAGATTTGCCCCTTTGCTTTATCTCTCATCATTGACTTCCCACTGTTATTTTTCATCTTCCCATTATGGAGCTGGTGGAGGTTGATGTGGAGGGAGTCAATATAAT
The DNA here is from genome assembly GCA_000699545.1 of Podiceps cristatus. Lineage (NCBI taxonomy): Eukaryota > Metazoa > Chordata > Aves > Podicipediformes > Podicipedidae > Podiceps > Podiceps cristatus. Next base: position 20,221 of record JMFS01024215.1, on the reverse strand, counting down.
AACAGCATGGTATGTCAAAAATGCATGGCGTTATGAAATTAATAAAGCACAACTTTATCCGATTAGTATATTAAATAAACCCAATGCATTTGTTAAAACGCCTATAATTTTAGTTATGCATAACTATATAGAAATTTTCAAAAATAAATTATGCATCCAGCAGGCAAATTTGTAGCAGACAGAAAACCTTGGATCTTCTCCAAACTATCAGTCTATAAAATCAATAAGTGTAATAATTTTTTATCTTAGAACATCCCTTTAATTGTATACATGTTGACTCAATCTGAAGTACACCTCTGACAGGACACATTTGGTATGAACAGGAAAAAAAAGGATGAGCCAGTCTGTTTTTAAGAAGTTAGTGTGGATTTCTTGACCTGCAAAATGGAAACAATATTGGTTCAAAAACAACAATCCCATTTGATGTGGTGTTACTAGGAGCTATTTAACATGAAATTCAATGGGGCTTTTTTAAAGTCAGTTTTCAAGCAAAACCTTAGTGTATAGATTATTAAAGAGGACAGATAACTGACATAACTGGAAATAAGTTATAAATTAATTTTGGATCAAGACAAGAAATCAGTCGTTCTGTACTTCTACTCTATTTTGGGATATGCATATTCAGTTGTTAAGTAATATTATTAGCTCAAGAGTGAAGCAACAGTAATTGAATGGGGAAAAAATGTTTTGCCCAGGTTCAGAGGTCTTTTTACTGCATCTCACATACACTGTATGACAATAGAAAATGAAGGAAGCAAATGGCAGCTCAATAGAACAAAAACTGCCTTATCAGCAAAAGTGTTAAAAAGGCACCTGTAGAGGAAACACCGTTTGAACTCTAGTCGAAGTCAGGACCCTCTTCCACTAAGAAAAGACCTAAAGCATGAAACTGCAAAAGTTGTACACTTTTTAGGTAACTCGTTGCAATATGTTGACGTTACGTTTCCATGAAGTTCTGTAAAAACATAGTTATTAATACAAGAGTAGAATGTTCTTTACTAACCAGCTAACCTGATCTGTGATTTTTCTTTTTTTCTTTTCACCTTCCCAAATGCATGACCTGTGATGGGATGCTAGGATGAATCTGGCAACCTACATTCTGATGAATTTAAAGCCTGCCTCATCAGTCTAGGACAGGTTGGAAATGACCTGCAGGTAGAGGAAACCGATATTGTTCTGTTTTCAGATAGGCTACTGTAATAATTGCCAAAGGGGCTGTGGGTTTGAACTCCAGTGTATTGGTCATAATGCTTTGAAAAGATCCTGCCTCTGGGAAGACAACTAGATTAGATGGACTGTCAGCATAGCATCACTCAGAGCCATATTTTTCTATGCATTTTTCAAAGATTTTTCAGGTTGTTTCTTTTACATGGTTTGAGATGTTTTATTTGGTCTCTACTAGATAACTGTGGGGAGCTCCTATGCTTATTGCACTCAGACTTTTGCTATTTTTCCTTTCCTTGGACTCAGCGCAAGCTCTCTACTGCTCTTCGCTGATTTAGGATGACACAGTTCTCTCCAGACCGCTACGTTTTATCACAACACAAAGGAGATGTTTATTTACCTTCTTACTATCATGCCATTTAGTGTTTACTCAGCTCTGAGACCGGAATGCCACAGGAATACATTACTGCCTGGAAAATGAGCAACCTCCTTTGATGCAAGGTCTTCAACTTACCTCCTCCTAAATCTTGCAGGTCTCATCCTTTAAGCCACTACGTGCATTTCTCTACTGTAGTCCAGGTCTTGATAGCCTGCAGTCAGAAGGAAAATCCCTGTGCTTATTTCCCACATGTCAGCAGGCAGCTCTCATAGTGTACCTACCTTAGCCTTGGAGTAGAGCATTTGAAGTAGTGAGTGATACGCTATTTTTAGGCTGCTTTTAACTATACTTTTAGTCACTACAGCATCCCATGCAGAACCTTTCGAAGACATTTCATATCAGGGAGGCAGCTTGAGCATCTCCCGAGTTTGACTAGTTTACTAACAAACTTTTCTCCTTGCCCTTCTCTTTGTCTCCTCTGGTTGTGTTCTCTGTAATCTCGTCTCATTCACCTCCTCTTCTCCCTTATCTCTCCCCTGACCTTTCCTGATGTTACTTCTTGTGGTGAAAATGTCTGTTTCCTGTGTATACTATGTTAGTTACTCCTTCCTCCTTTAAAACCGATGATGACTCTGCTGACCTGCTTGGCCAATATCAATGAATACTGTTCATACACTGGATCCAATATGCCAATGTCTAAACTCGCCATCTCTCTGGAAATTGCCTTGGATTCTTCAAACCTTCCCTTCTGTATTCCTTACGTTGTTTTGGTCAATAGAGGAAGAATGGATTGATGGACCACGATGATTTCAGAGCTTGCTTAATTTCAATGGGTTATGATTTGGTATGAATTTTAAGAAACAGTGGCAACTGCTTCTTCTTACAGCTTACAACTTTAACCACAGCAACACTAAAGCTTATTTAAATTGACAGAATACTAATAATTTTCACTAGATACACTAGTTTCTCATTTCTTTGCTTTTTCTCTATTTTCAAATAGTTAAAAAGGAAGTTAAAAGTAAAAGTAGACTCTTGAAAACCATATGTTATGGTCTGCTGCATTGCTCTTTGAATTAAGGAAACTTTAAAAGTTGAAATTAACAGTTATTAAATGATTTTTTTTTTCTTTCTCCCTTTTTATTTATATGAGGAAGAGTGAGTTTGCTGCTGTTTAATTCTCATAAACTAGCCTTGGGTGTTGCATTTGCTTTCTTTCACTTATTTATGCTAAAAATTTCCCCTCAAATTCACTGTTTTTAGTGAAAAAAAGGATTAGCCTTAGTTGAACTGTCCTGTATTTGTCATGAACATTTTCAGAATTGTTTCCCTTGCTTCTTAGTTCAGTGGGTCTGCAAGTACTCTGCTTCTTGGGCTATTGTTTTACCTCTCTGTGTGGTACCTAAATTACAGTGGTTTTAGGATGGGGTGGAAAATGAAGTGTTAAGTTAAAACAAGTTGAACAGGCATTGTGGGAGGGGGGAGAAGTTGCAGAAAGTTAATTGAAAGTACATACTACGTATATAGGACAAACCCCATGTTTTCCAAAAGCACCGAGTCCTTTTTACTGAGAGGGGTGGGCATTTAAGATCCCACATTTCATTGACCCTGACACTTATGTGCCAAAGTCAGGAAGGTGCTTTACAGACTTTGTAACCACTGGTCCCTACTGGTTCATGAGACACAGGGGCTGTGGGCGACTGATATTACAGTGACCATTTTGTTTTGTTTTGGATACTGTGAAAGGGTGAAGCTGAGTTTGCCCGAATCATGTCTCTGGTTGACCCCAATGGGCAAGGAACCGTCACTTTCCAGTCCTTCATTGACTTCATGACCAGGGAAACAGCAGACACAGACACGGCTGAGCAAGTGATAGCTTCCTTCAGAATCCTGGCTTCGGACAAGGTCAGTCACGGTGCCGCTGGCTGTGAGAATTCAATAGCCCTTCTTTGCTGGAAGTCTTATGCAAGCCTTGTATTAATAGTGAAGCTTTGTTTTCAGCTTGTAAGACTTCAGAAAAAGCAGTTGCCTTTTCTTCTTGTTTGGAACCAAGATGCTTAGCTGAAATGGGTGCAGAATTCCAGGCTTGGTCTGCATAGCCTCATGTCATAAAATTGGGCATCTTAGACAAGAGTTAGACAGCTTGTCTGTGTAACGGATATATTGTATGTCAGGTTATTTCCACACAACAGCCTTAATTAGAGGGGAGCTCATTCTGCCTGTTGTGCTGTTGTCTGGATGGTTCAATGCTGAATTTGACCCCCTGGAACGTGGCCTGGGCCGGTTGCACAAGACTGTACCTAATTGTGAGCCACGTTGTGACCTGACAGCTCATTCAACAGGGAGATGCTCCTAGAAGGAGCAGGAAGAGAAGGAGGCCTCCTGCTGGGTTACGTGGAGGAAGCTCCTGAATTTGACATACTTTCCTCCACACAGCCAGATCCACTGGCGAGTGAGTGGTGTATGACGATGAAAGAGAGGATAATTGGCAACACAAGAGCTCTGGAGGAGTCAGGGCCATAAACTGTGCTGCCAGGAAACCAATACTGTGCTATGGAGAAAGGAGAGATCACAGCAGTACAGGTCTATTTGCCCAAGCTCGCTCTATTGATTTTCTCATTCTGGCTGTTTGTATTGATTTTGTGATCTCAGTTACTGTGGACCACATTTTGAATTCCAGACGTGTTCTCAGTAGGAGTTCAGGTGGAAGATGAAAGCCAATGTGTCAGGAAAAAATGGTTTTCATTACATCGCTGTTTTAAATCGTAAATGCAAACCATTAAGAGCAATACTGCGTCTTTCATTACAAATACATTAGGACCTTGAAACTAACAGGATCTAACTGAAATGTGTCTGTCCTGGCGCTGTGAAAGGGGCAGTAGGGCACTTCAGAGATGCTGACAACCTGTCCATGGATGAGCTGTATCAGTAGCAGTCCACCCATGGCTGCCGAGCGCTCGGTAGCTAACATACACAGTCACATGCCCTCAGGCTGGATTTTGAGCTGGCCAGTTTGTTGGTAGGATTGTCCCATTCAACTCAGCATTAGGGATGGAATTTACCTAGGAAAATATTTGATCTCAGGATGTCCAAGATTAATTATTAGTCACAGCTACAGAAAATAAATACACTTTGTGTCTTTGAAGAATACATACTGAATTTGTCAATCCTTTCCCCCTCTCCCAGCCTTATATCCTGGCAGATGAGTTACGTCGAGAGCTGCCTCCTGAGCAGGCTCAGTACTGCATCAAGAGAATGCCTCCGTACACCGGCCCGGGTTCTGTTCCCGGGGCTCTGGATTACACCTCCTTTTCGTCAGCACTGTATGGAGAGAGCGACCTCTGATTCTGTAATTGGCCGTATTCATGGTAGACGCTAAAAATACCCACCTTATTGCCCCGATTGCTTCTCAAAAGCTTTGTCAAGCTGATTTAAAAACAAGTTTTACAAATACAGTAGGTACCGTCAGTGTAAAGTGCTAGTAACTAAATGAACTAGTGTATATTAAAGTGTGTGGCACGCTAGATTTCTGCATTGTTGGTTTTAGGTTGTCTGTCCTATGCGATGCTAGAAAATATATATTTAAAAAGTCAAGATAATTAACTTTGGAAATACATTCAGAAAATAGAATGTAAAACCTAAGAATATTGAAACTTATAAAATATTCCTCCATTTTCAAAGTGTTTCAATGCCGTATGTGCTTCTTTTACGATGTTCATAGAACTGTTAGAAGTCATGCTTTTTTCTTTTGTAGAGCAGTATTATTTTCCTCTGACGATTTCTGATTTTGTATGCTTCTACTGCTGGAATTAATAAACTATTAAAATGCAGTTTTTCAGGGAAGAAGTATATCAACCAAGTAAACTACTTAATTATGAAAATAATCCAGAATGCTATGTTTTTGTCTCTTAAAGATGGTTTTCTCTTATCACACAGAGTTGTAATATAGGGGGGAACAGCTGATTAAATTGCAGGTCTAGAGTTCTGTAAGCATTACTTTACTTTTAAGCCTTTAACTTTTACAGCTGAGGGAGTACAACTTTTATAATCAGAAACAATAAGGGAGCTAGTTTCATGTGAGCTGTTTTGTTTTGAAGCCCTCATTCTTGTCTGTGTTGGACAGTCTTTGTTTCTCGGTATAAGAAAGCGAGTGCCCTGTTGTATTAGTGGGCAACAGTCATCTCTGTCCTCCGTAACGCAAAATCCCATCTGAGCAAGTGTAGTGTGGTGGTCTTGCAGCTTTAACTGTTCAGTGCTCAAATTAGAGTTGTCTTGACTTGTACTGAATCGCAGGCAGTTCTGCCTGTATTCTGCTCCCGTGCACTAGTTCTTGTACTGGTGTTTTGTTTTGTTTTTCCATCTTGAGAAATGATAGAGAAGTAAAAGCAGTAACTTTTTTACTTGAATCCTACCGACACTGAGGAAATGCAATGTAATCAAACAAAACCATTTACAAATGGTGACGTGAGCTGTGCAGCCCAGTGCTATTAAAGCAATGATGTGCCTGTTAAATAAAGTCTGCTTTTAAAAAACCTTATGAGAGTCTGTCATTGGCAGTCATCTAGCGGTTCTCTCTGAGAACTGGAAATATTTCTGAACATTAAAGGAGGTTTCAGTCTGCTACAAGTAAAAGTTCAAAAAGTATGTTATGCATTTCTAGACGCTGTGTTTGCATGAACAACAGTCGCTAGGTGCTGGAGGGGTAGGTATGGCCTCATGAAGTGAGGTGGAGCTCAGGCTGGGTGGGACAGAGTTTCCACTGAAGTCCGCTGAGCGCAGATGTCCGTAGCTGGTTAGACTCGTAGCTCAGATGGATTTCAGTGAGACTTAGGCACAAATGCTTTTGAAGACGGCCTTAACTTTTCTGGATCTTTCTCTCTCCTCATGTGCTGATGTTAAGTATGTAGTGATGCTTTCGCTGGCCTTTGCTTTGAATCTATGAATGATTCAGTCCTAAAGCAGGCAGCCTGCAGGTAAGGTGCATGCGGTGGGAGCAAGTTCAAAACAATCCCAGAGGAGACAGGCAGTGACCAAATACCTCTTCCTCCTCCACCTTGTGTGCAGAGGACTTAGAGCAATGCTAGGGCTGGAGTCACATCTCCTACAGTGCATGTGCAGCCTCGCACGCAGCCAGAAGCTGCTACTGCCGCTGCTGGTACTGACACGGTGCAGTGCCATCGCTTTTTGTGATGGCAGTGCCCGTACAAGCTAAGTCGGGAAGCTCTGCCTTAAAGCAGTGGCATTTCCAGCTAAATGACTGCTGGGCAGGCTGAATCCTATTAAAAATTAAATCTGTATCTCTCTCATTGTCACAGTTTAATGCAACTGGAAGAATAAAACATTGAGTTTCCGCACATGGCACAAAAGCAAAATCTCAGTGCTACGGGCAGGATTATGCTAAAAACTGGCACAGAGAATTTATATCTGACACTTCTATTGGGTGTCATTCATGTTCTCTACCTGCTCATTTTTATATTGTGATATTCCTTTTTTTTTTTAATAGTATGGAAGAGACTTCTAAACTCCTCCTTAAGGTAAATGTTCTGTTGGTCAAAGCACGTGAGAGAGAACGTTAGCAGCAGCAAGATAAAAAGACTGTTGCAAAGTAATTTTTTCATTCCCGTGTCAGGTTTCTAATTTCTAAAGCAGAATGAACAGAACTGGTGGCAGAGAGCTGCAGGGATTAATTACCCATCCATACTGGCCTAAAACCGTTATACTGTATTTATTACATTAATATGTCTTTCATGTAAAAAAAAAAAAAACAAAAAAAACCCAAAGTAGCATAAAGTTAATTCTTCCAGCATCAATTATTTTAGGGTTACTAGATTAAATAAGTAAGCTGTGTTATTTTACCCTGAAGTGGGTAAAATTCAATGTTTTTCAAAATACTCTCAAGTATTTTAAAAAAGTTGCAGGGCAATGGGTTTAACAGAGATACTTCCTTTTCCTCTAAGGCTCCATTTTTAGTATGTGGAATTTGTTTTTTTCGGTAGAATCACTCTGTTCAAACTGGGAATCAATGGCTTCAGTGGCATTTTCTGGCTACGCAATTCTGGCAGCAAACTAGTTTTACTGTAAAAAAAAAAAAAAAGCACAGTAACTGAGCCCAAGGTAATGAATATACCAATCATGGGCCAAATCAGGGTTCGACAGGTGAAGGTACAGCACTATTTTGATGATCATGTGAATGAAGGTTATAGAATAAATTAAAATTCAAAAGAAGTTAGGTTTTAAGTTGCTTTAATGACTGTAATACTTCTGTGACTTTACATGGATACAATTCTTTGAAAAACTTCCTGCAAAGATAGATAACCTTGATTTTGAGTAATCATTTTCAGTCACTGACCTTCAGGAAGGTGCTGATGCAGGTAGAAAACAGTGTTGTCAGCTCTGTGCTACCTTTATACCTCCCTTCTTCATATACAGAGTTTCCAGCACTTCTTTTCATACCTACTGGCCACAAAAAGCTCGGAGCGGAGCTGCTCCTAGCAGCCTGTACTTTCATCAGAACAGCCTGTTGTTCAGTTTGTCTGCTTCTTGGAGGAGACTGTGCTCTTTTCTTCAGGTAGTTCCTGGTTTCTGTAGAGGTTATCCCAGACACAAGTGGTCTCAATGAAGGAGGAAAATAATTCCTGTTAGCAGCTGGATTTGGACAGTAAGCAGTTTCCTTTTCTGATTTAAATGGCTTGTGGTTGATAGTAATGATGTTAGGAAGTAATTGTTGGATCGTTGCTAGTATATGAACTGGCCCTTAGGAGCATGCCTCCAGCATTGGTGATGGTGTCAGTGGTTTTTGGTGTGCTTCTACAAACAGCTCCAGTAATATTTAGATAAGAAAATAATACTTAAATAAGGTGACACTTCTTTGAAGAACATTCACCACTTAATTTTGCCAAATTTGTCCTCATCTTCTTTAGTGGGACTGCATCTTGGTGTCATATGAAGTTCTAGACTTTTAAGAGAAGAAGAAGCCTGAGGTCATTCTTCAAAAGAAATAAGGAACAAAGTCAGTGAAAGTCTGATATAAACAAACCAAGCAGGAAATAATCTGTCTGAAAATTACTTATAAAGAAGGATCAGCTCAATCAAACAAGAAAACATGTGCATCATTTCCGTATCTTGAGCACAAAGTAAAAATTATTAGATTTGGCTCTCTGCTTGTGTTACAGTAGAAAATTACATTAAAGCAGCTGTAAGCTTAGCAGAGTGAAAGTTCAGCACAATATGCCTGTGCTTTGGATTCCTGACTTATTTCTTACCAGGGAAAACTGCTCAGTGGTCTTTGAATTATTGTATTATGTCAGGATTTATGCCTGAAAAATCTTCCTTACTTCTGGAGACAAAGCACTAGAGGAGGCGGTGCTGTTGTGGTGGGAACATTCCAGTGCATTACACGAAAAACACCCTAAAGGCTCTTCTAAGAATCAAAAAACCACATCCCAACATCCCCTGAGATGCCAAAAATGCTCAAATATCAAATATGCAATACCTACTATAATTATACAGTGTGACCATAGCTAGTGTTGCTTCAAACCTCACTGGTCACTAAGGTTTTCCTCTCTTGGCAGATAATAACCAGGTTTCAGACTAACTGAAATACCTGTTCGTTCCCCATCTCTCTCTCTTTTTCCCAAGCTTTATGGTTAACAACCTGTCCGCTTGCTTGCTCATCAGCCTACCTTCTGGTTGCGTTCAGAGGGCGTTTTACCTACGGAGCTGCTTCACCAGGGAACAGCCTGCCCTGCAAATAGCTGTTAGTATGTTCTGGTAAGATTCTACTTGTTTCAGACCGAATATTTTTATATAGGAAAACTGACTGTTCTAAACTGGATTTCACTTATTCACAATATTAGTCTATTTTTAAAATCTGTGTTTTCTTTCTAGTTTTAAGCCAAGGTGTGGGCTGCCACCAAAAAGGACAAGTCTAGCTCCACCTTTCCCATGATTCTAATTATTTATAAATAGAACCGTTCCCTGGTCTGGTTACACATACCCAGAGTGTTAAGAACAGTAGATTATCCCTTCCAACAGCAGCCTGTATTTACATTACCTTAAAGTGCTTGTATAACTGCGGAATTAGGGACCCAGCCACGCACTTTCACTAGAAGTCCTGTGTTATTCGCAACAACAGAACATTTATGTGGACAACAAACCTACTAGGAATACCTCTCGTTTCCCTCATAAAGTAAGAGCGCTACATTAAACGACCAGCCCAGTCTTTTCCTGTGTGAGCTTGACTAGGATTTCATGTTCTAAGCTTCAAAAGAAACTCCTCTGGCAATTTGCTAGGTATCGGGAAGTCTCATTAGCATTTGTAATACTGCTTTGCACAAATTTGATTATCAGCATATTCCTTTAATTACTTGGAAATCAAATATATTGGATGAATGTCCTGAGGGGATAAATGTTCTGAGGCTATGTTAACCCCCACCCATCCCTCGTCTACTTTCTCCTGGCTGTTCTGTTTCGACACCTGGCTTATTTGGCCCCAGTGATGGAAACTTTCTTCCCTCCAACATTCCTGTCAATGCTTTAAGTGAAAGCAGCCCTCGAGCGCTGTGTCCTCAGGAGCAGTTACCATACGTGCTCTCCCGAGCTGGAGCCTTCCAGCTGCGCGAAGGCTGCTTGGGTGAGAGGCCCGGGTATAGAAGAGCTCTAGTGACCGAGGCCACAAGCACAGTGTGTCCTGTTTCAGGCTTGGCCAGCCTGCTGTCAGGAGTGAGGAAAAGAAATGCGTGCATACATTGCTGGCAAGTTGTGCCTTGATTGGGACTAAACTGTCAATATAGGCAAACCAAATTAATATCATTAAAAACAAAACCACCACTAACATCAAAACAACCAACCAACCAAAAATACCACAGAAAAACACAGAATGGTTGTATCAGACATCCTGTTCAGACTTGAATCCCGGCTCTGACAGCTGCCAATAGCAGGCACAGTGGGAAAGCATAAAAGCAAGGCAGCGAGTAGCCATGTGTGCCCTGAAGAGTCTCCGAGCTGCCAGTAATTTGTGGGTCAGGAACTTGTGCACCAAAGCCAAAAACTTGGTCTGTTTTCCTCCTAAAGCAGTATCTTCTTGGAGAGCTCTGTATACCTCTCAGTAGGACCTACTGTTCCTATAGATTCTCCAGTAAGTCATTGGATATGCTTGAAAAAAAAGGTTTACTGTTTGTTTTTTTATCTTTTGCAAACTGTTCCTCAAAGTCTTTTTATTTTCCATTATTATCTGTTGTGCTGGTTTTGGCTGGGATAGAGTGAATTGTCTTCACAGTAGCTGGTGTTTGCGCTGAAAACAGCATTGATAATGAAGAGATGTTTTTATTATTGCTGAGAAGTGCTTACACAGAGTCAAGGCCTTTTCTGCTTCTTGCACCACCCCACCAGTGAGCAGGCTGAGGATGCACAAGAAGTTGGGAGGGGACACAGCTGGGACAGCTGACTCCTACTGACCAAGAAGATATCCCATGACATAGAACGTCATGCTCAGCATATAAGGCTGGGGAAAAAGAAGGAAGGGGTGGACATTTGGAGTGATGACATTTGTCTTCCCAAGTAACCGTTTCCTGTGATGGAGCCCTGCTTTCCTGGGGATGGCTGAGCCCCTGCCTGCCCATGGGAAGTAGGGAACGAATTCCTTGGTTTGATTTTCTTGTGTGCGTGGCTTTTGCTTTACTTATTAATCTGTCTTTATCTCAACCCACAAGTTTTCTCACTTTTATCCTTCTAGTTCTCCTCCCCATCTCACTGGGTGGTGCTTAGTTGTTGTCTGGGGTTAAACCATGACATGTCTTTACAGTTAACCTGCCAGAGTTTATAAACCTATTTTCCTCATATAGGCATGATGCCAGCTTTCTGAAGGATGCTTGCAAAATGCAGACAACCCAAGAGAGAGGAAATCCTACCTCCCATGAGATAAAAAACCCCAGTGACAGCTTTAACAAACTGTTCAGCAAACCTGATTGTTTAAATAAAAATCAGACACCCCCTAATATTTGGTAGATGCCTGGGTGAGCACGATGAATACGTACGGCAGACACAATGCTGTCGGACACCACATCCCTGAGGTCCTATCTGCTGCTGCGATTAAACCAGAGACACAGAATTTAATATTGTGCAGCGTGTTGAATCAGAGTCTTGCTGTTATCTGTGTGTTGTCTAGGGACAACACTCCATGACAGTTCTAACTTTTACCTTTGTTATTTGCTAAGTGAAGGTGACAAAGCCTGACTTGCCACAGCAAGCTGGCAAGCAACTGTGCTGTCCAGCAAGCACGTCTGCCGCTCGGAAATAACTGCGTAATTATCTGGAGTGACTTGTGGAAGAAGGGGCTGAAATGTTAGTATTTTGATACATAAATGTACAAGTATTGTTCCATTTTTTAACTATTGCATTATTTTTCAATTTTTCCATTTTTTATTTGAATATAGTAGCATATGCAGTTGTTAGAAGCTGAAATTATGCTGTGGCAAAAACGCAAACATAAACTTCATAAAAAAAAAAGCACATTTTTTAATACTTTTCATTCGTCTCCTTAACAATCAATACGTTTCTATCAGCCACCTAAACTCAAGAAGACTGGCCCCAATAGCGTTCCAAATTAAATATTTTGATTATGCTTGTGCAAACCCTTCCTTCCATCAAAAATTAATAACTGGCTTTTTCATTTTATTTCAGCAAGAAAAACTGGAAACATTCACTTATGCCTGGCCCCAGCTGACCACCCTGCCACTCCCCCTCTTCTGGGAGCTTGGGCACATTTTTCATAAGAGTCATTGTTTCTTGTAGGCAGGCCAAGAACCCAGAGGGCCCAGTTGGCTTTATTCGCAGAGGACGATCGACTGGCATAGCTACAGGCGAATAAATATTCTGCCAAAGTCCTTTTGGAATAGCTCCTTATGTCAACACCTAGCTCAGAGCCTTGCCCTTCTACAACGGCAGCGTTTAATGGAAGTATTCCTCTGCAGACAGGACTGTCTTTAGCAGTGGCCACTCATTGGCCTTTTCTGAGGAGGCGTCTCTCTTCCTGCGAGTGTTCCTGTCTCTGCTCAGATCCTTTCCCTTCTAACCCCATCACTAGCCTCTTTCTGTGACTGCCCTTTTCCCGCTTCTAACAGCTGCCCTTGAGAGCTTAAATGTTCCTGATGGGAGGTGTTAACTGACATCGAGTTTAATGATCTCTCAGCTTCCTTGAATTGGATTTTGAAGGGAGACACTTTATTTCTACTTGATCAGAACGCAGTTATTCTTGATTTGTACTAAGGCAATAAATAAAGTTTTACACCCTTTGTTTTTATTTAATATCTTTAGCTTTACCTGCTACTCCTGGAGTACTTCTTAGACCTTTCAATAGACAGGAATGATAGCGCGCCTCTACGCCACCAGCTGTATATGGAAAGGCATTTATGTACCACATGGAAAATGAAGATATAAACTAAAGATTATTCCACCAGCACTTTCTGGCATCAAAATCCAGGTGCTTGCAGTGAGTTTCACTCTACACAGCAAAGAGGGGAGAGGAGAGAGAGGCCTGATAAACCCACCCCACAGCGGGTACCCTCCTGGTAGCTTTGCGGGCTCCCAGTGCACCTGCCCTGCACGTAGAAGTGCACAGAGCAGAGGAGGACAGCAGAGGGTAGTACAGAGTACTTTCGTGTGCCAGAATATAAAGGGAGACTGTGGGCACTCTCAAGTCTGCTTTCCCTTGCAGCCCTCTGACGGTACCCGCGGCTCAAGTCACTGACAGAGACTCTATTAGACAAGGGGCTGTACGGTGTATAAAGACTGCTCCTAATCTAAAGAGCAGTTGGGAAATGTATTCAGAAAATGCTAGATGGGATGTAGGAATGCTAGTAGGGACTTCAGAGGACTTGTCAGCAGATCCTAGACTGCTCAACACACTTTAGGCTTGACAAGCGTTAAGGCCCAAAAGTAAGTATTTTAGTTTGACCAGACAAAAAGAGATGTCAAGAAGAAAACAAATCAAAGGGAATTATTGTAGACTATGGGATACAGAAGAAACTTTTCACTTCCATCTTGAAAACTAATCAAAGAGTAACACCTGGCTGGCATAAATAACCACGGGGTGGAAATGTTAGGCCTTTAGGGTGACAAAGTACAGTCTGGGCATGTTTGTTTTAATGTGAAATTATATTAGTGATAACAAAAGAAGGGCTCTGCCCTAGAGCGGTGTTCTCTGTCACTATCTCTTCTTCATGCTGTGGTTACTGCTTACAGATGCAAGAGGGTCCTTCTTCCTCACAGGTTAATTTCTGAAGCTTGGGCAAGATTTAGAGCCAACACCACCTGTGAGTGTTTCTTCATAAGATCTAGAAGACTTTCAACATTAAGGTTCTTTTCTGTCTGGTAAGTTTATAATATTATACCACTTAAATATTTATTACATTTAATATCTTGATTTGAAAGCAATTTTCTTTATTCACAGTTAGTATTTCCAGCAAAAGCAGTTCTCTAAAAGGGTTTGTATTCCTGGAACTGGTTCCTTAAACTTGTTTTCTAGCTCACGTTTGGGGCTCACATCCTTGTCCTGTCTCATTGCTCCTGACCTCATCAGCTTCCTACTCCCCTCTGTTTTGGCTCTCCTAGCTAGAATGAACTGAGCACGAGAGGGGACAGCATCGCTCAAACCACGCTGAAGAAAGAGGAGATTGTGACTGCCTGTAGAAAGGGTAGAGAAAATGTCACTGCTGTGTCTGTGATCGTAAGCAAGTTTTCACAAGGGGTTGAAACCTAGCGGGTTGGACTTTACAACAAATGGAATGAGCCGTGCAGTTTTAAAGTCCCTTAAAGGACTTTGCCTATAAAAGGCGTGCCTATAAAGGAATTTCTAACAGATAATTGATAACACGTAGGATTGTTTGTATGTGTAAGTCAGAGAAAGCCAAGTAGAGTGCTGGTCTTTCAAGGTATTTTACACAGGATTCTCTCTGCCCTTGCAGAAAATCTTGAAAGGTTCGATGGTCCATGAAAGATAGCTACATTAACGAGGCTATGCGCTCCCTGGAATGGAGTCATGACTGACAGCGGGAGCATTGCTTTGAAGGTCTCCAATGCCGCCCACGCGTCCTAGCACCGGCGCATGTCCCTTTTCTCTGCCCCATTGTGTTAAACACCTGCACCACCAGGATGCAGACGGCTGCCTTGATTGGCTATGGCTGTACTTCTCATGCTCTCTACCTTTCCAAGTTAGCCAAACCTTTCTACAATCCTCCTTATTAGACACATTTTCATAGAACTCAAGCTGTGCTGAACACAAACTGATGTGCTTGCCAGGTTGAGCGTGATGCCATGCATAGTGCACAGGCAGCAAAAGTATGCCTACGGCTTGTGCTCTGGGAGTCCCCCTCAACTTCTTGTGTCTGTATCACCGAGCTACTCTATCTACTGGTAAGGCCCTAAGTACACCAGCAGGCTCACTGCCCTGAACAGCTACGTATCAGACCTCCACCCCTGCACCTCTCACCTATTAGTCACGGAGGTGCATTTAACTGAGGAGCTCATCCTCACTCCTTGCTTGAGTTATGATGTTCTGTGTATACTACGTCCTGTCTAGTGTACAAGGCTTTCTGGCTTGACCTTGGCCATGGACTGTGGGCTGAACCTGGTAGCACCACTGGACCCGCCTCCTTGCCTAGGAGGTTACTGCTTCTGCCTGCCTTGCCGTCACCCTCACGCCTACTCTGCCACCAAGACCACCCAGTTCTCCTTCACAGGGCGAGCCCTGCAGCCTCAACTAATTTTTGAGGCACTGTCTGTTGAATGCAGGACTTACAAATGGCTTGCTCTAGCCCCTCAGCTTGTAGGTATCTGGCAACACAGCAAGAAGCTCCACCAGGAAGTAAGAGAACAGGAGGTACCTTCAGAAACCTGCTTCTGTAACCAGTCCAGGCTGATCCAGGGCAGCTGACCTGCCCCGGACAGGGGCAGTGCAGCTCAGACTTCACTAGGCCATGCCAACAGGGAGAAAGAAGCTGGGAATCCCATGCACATCCACGGCAAAAGGCTTTCTAACTCTGACCTCACTGTTGCGTGGGTTTTCCTCGGTGCACACATTTAGCTGCCTGTGACCTGGCCCTTTTTCCCCATTTCCCATGCAGGTGGCAAGCCTGCAGTGGTTCTTCCTCTCTCTTTTATGGATTTGATGTGGATGCCTGAAAGGTGCATACTGAAGGTGTTAAAAATGCTGCAAAATTTCATAATCATATGAAGCCTATAAGAAATGGAAAGCAGCTGACAGAGTTCGCCTTGCGCAGCAGTACGGATAAGCTGTAAGACTACACCCCCTATTGAATTCCCAGTCCTCTTCATGCCTGCGTCTCAGCCCTCCTAGGCATTTATACACTTTTTGACCAACACAGATTTTCTAAGGAGAAGAAAAAGGTTACATTTAGTTCACTTTAGTGTGTTTGTTTTCACTGTCATAGCGGCTTTGGACTTTTTTTTTTTTTTTTTTAAAGTAGTGAAGTCCAAAATCTGTTCTATGGTAAGCAGAATGAATTTGTTGATATTCTTCTAAGCTGCATACATTTAGTAGGCTATTTTGGCATTTTGGAGTGTGCTTAGAATTGATCTTGAAACAATCAGCTTTCTTTTGGATTCTGGAAATATTTTAATCCTGGGATAGAGATGTTAACATCATAATTTGACTTAAATGGAAAAAAGAAATTGTATTTGGATCACAAAATCGCCCTCTAAGTTGTGGGGCTTGAAAATTATTAAATAGAAATTGTAATTCTTAAGCACAGATGAAATTCCAAAAATAATAATAAAAAAAGCAGCGTAACAGTCATCTGAAATAGGGCAAGAATCCAGCAGCAGCAAAATAGCACAAGTGGTAAGTAACCTTAGAGAACAGAGTGCCAAGAGCTGTGCTCTGAAATCAGATTAATCTGGTTTCTCTTTCAGATTTCCACATGATGCTGTGAATGCTTCACTCAGATATAATCCTCTGAAATAGGACTGTTCTGTAGTAACATGAATAATCCCACTGTTCTTGTTTAAATAAGGATTACTTATGTGAATAGCCCATTGGGAACTGCACCCTCAGGAATAACAGCGGATAATATGGGAATGAAAGGCACATTTTTGTAATGAATATTACGGAGGTCTCTAAAATACATACCCAAAAGCTATGTTTGATCTTACACAAGCCTAAGGTGAGTATACCATTTGAATACGTGGGTGTGCGAGTAACAAACTGGTGAATCAGATCCTCGACAAGGGAAAAAAAATGAAAATAGAAAGATGGCTTGCTTTGCTCCAAACACTACCTAGTTTTAAAAGCTCTGTGAGAGTTTGGTTGTGTGTGGGAGGAGCTGGGGAAAACAGTAATTTGAAAATACCTTCAAATATACTTGAAATACCAGAACTTGATCTGACTTAAGGATTATTATTTTGCTAAATATATTGATTTGGATTTATAGTTTAATCCTGTTGCAATTAGGAAGATGACAACTTCACTGAAGCATCAGATGTAACCACCTTCAGAACCCAGGATTCTCAGCATGCTGGTAGATGTTTACATGAATGATACTATGTCTGCAACAGGCATTTAAATAGGACTGACTCCCAACAGTGTTAAGGTCAGGTTTCTCAGACGTGGGAACAATGGCACCTCTGCATTCTCCCTTCCTTTACTCCACTGCTCCAGCAAATCTAAGCTGCTCCTGCTGTTATTCTAAATGTATGACAGGCAACAGATTTTTGACAGCCTGATTTAGGTAACATAAGAACAAGTACGACAAAGAAAAAGCTCTTTCCAAGCTTAAGGGCATGCTCACTGCAAATCCTTGAAGGTTTCCTGCAAACACACCATGTGCACACAAGCTTCTCAGAGAAATAGTTCAAAACTCCTGGTAACTGTAGGTGTGCAGCAGCCTCGGGATAGGGGCATGCACAGTACTGTCTTGGCACTGCGCAGCACTGTCATCATTGAAACCAAACTGAGGAAAGGGACCTGAGATCCTCTTAATGCTCCAAAACATACTAAGGCTGAAGTTCTGTGCTGATGCTCCTTTGTTGGATGATCTGGTTTATAATCGCTACCCTTAACCACTCATTCCCTTTCCCTTCACGCTCTGGAGTGCATCTTGCCTCGGTTGTGCTCGCTCACTTGGCTGTACAACTCCAGTTTCTCAAGCAGATTAAACACAGTCTGAGGCTGGGCGGCTGCTGCCCTCTCTTCCTGCTGCTGCTCCTGCGTCAGCTCTGGGGACCATTCAGCTGCAGACGAATTGGATCAGAGACCTGTTCTCACTGAAAAATGATCTTTAAGGAAGAGTTGTGCTCAGGGGCTAACACCTACACAAGAAAAAGTGTGGAAATACGAGGATGATGCAGGGTGGAATTTGGGACTGACTTTTCAGGGCACCACAGTCAAACTGGTGAAACTGCAGAGTAAATGCGATATGTGAAATGATCCTTTTCAAAAGCACCTTCAAATTTTCAGCTTGCCTTTTTTTTTTTTTTTTTTTTTCCCCACACTGACCTACTTTGCAGCACAGTTACACAAACAACTGCATCAGCACTGGCAAGGACGTGCTGAGCTGTGGTACAAAGATCTGTTGCCACAAAGCAACTGTGGAGACAGCGAGCTTTTTAACCTGAATTACTGCCAGAGAAGATTTTCAGTGTGTTATGTGGCATGACAGAAAGGTTGGAGCTCGTAGGAACACAAGCAGGGAAATACACACCCTATTAATTCACCTTAATGAATGTAGCATTGCCTTTCTCTGCAATGTATGTAAATTCTGTGTTAAAGTGATAAAATTATCCAGTCGCTAGGAGCACCTGACTGCTGTGGTCTAACCCCAGATGATAACTAAATACCATGCAGCCACTCACTCAATCCCCTTCCTCCCCAGTGGGATGAGGAGGAGAATCAGAAAGAAAGGAAAACTCGTGGGTTGAGATAAAGGTAGTTCACCAGGACAGCAAACAGAAACATAATAATTATATTAATAATGCTAATAATAAACCACAATGATAATAGAATATACCAAACATACGATGCACAATTTCTCACTGCCTGATGACCCAACAACCAATACAGACCACCCTGATGAGCGATCACAGAGCAAAACCAAGAGCGATCTTGGAATGATCTCAAGCAGTGATCTCGGAACGGCCATTTCCCCAGCAGCGATCTCAGAACCACAAGTTCCAGAGAGAGCGAGTGGACGACCAGCCGAATGAAGGAACTCACAAACGAACAGCGAATAGTCCACTGGCCGACCCCCATTTATGCTGGGCATGGCGTCTATGGTATGGAATACTCTTTGGCCAGTTGGGATCGGATTAACTATTCTGGCTGTGCCCTCCCAAGTGTTTGCACCTGCACATCAGCAAAACCTGGGAAACTGTAAAATGTCCTTGATCATTTAGCAGCAACTAATAACATCGGTGTATTATCAACATTCTTCACATACGAAATCCCATACTAAATCCAAAACACAGTAGCTACTAGGAACAAAATTAGCTCCATCCCTGCCAAAACCAGGACACTGACTTTAGCTTCTGTTTAGTGTATTCTGCTTCTATGTTAGGCTTTAAAAATTCATGTGTTTTCAGATTATTGCATTTTACACTGGAATTTTGGGACACATTTTTGCAGTGGGAGCCTGGGCTGACCACTGCTATGGTTTTCCGAGAGGCAAAGTCTGTTCTCCAGCAACACCTCCTGGCATTCAAAACTGGGGCATGGCCCCTACAACTGAAGGTGGGCTACTGTCTGGTCGGTTTGTAAACTGCCTGTATTTCTTCTGAAGCTGAATTAGACATATCTATTATTTAAACATAAAGCTACATTTTTTATATGGAGCATCACCATTGACTGAAGTGACAGTTGATTATAAAAGTCCCTTGATTGCATTGAACTCAAAGGGTTTGTAACCAACTGTTTTTGTGTCTCAAAAGAAAATTCAAGAGTAAACATTTAACCCCCAGGAATCATCTACACTAATGGCTTTTGATTTGAGTCTCTGAAAAATTTTCCAGGGAAAATGGGGAAGCCGTTATTAAGTACGGTACGTGTAGCAACACGTACTCTTAGCTGACAAGAGGCTTTGCCGTTACCACACAGAGCTGAAGGCCTGGCGCCTGGAGGAGGGGAGCCAACTCGGTTCCTTCCTGCTAACGCAGAACCAGCAGCCTCCCCAGCTTCACCTGCAGCACTTGCTTTGCTTGCTTAAGTTACGGAACCAGCCAGGGGAAACAGGAAAGGCTGGGCCATAATGCCTTTTACAGACTCTGCAGCTCCCGCGGGCACTTCTTTTACAATGTGAGTCCTCGGGTAGGAAAGACGTTGAAAGGACGAATCATCATGGACTGCGGAAAGTAAGTAAAACGCTTACATCAAAATAAGATGCATTTGTTTTGTTCGACTGTCAAGCAAACTCTGCCTTAATCTCCTCGACTCCTTCAGCACGCAGGCGTTTCCCGGCTTACACGCCCGTATGGAGGCGTCCATACCTCACCGGCAAGTCCCAGTTTCTGTCAGGGGTACCCGCGTTTGCTTCCTCCCGACACCAAGGGACACTTCGGTTGCGATACGAGTGGTGTCGGCGTGTGACAGACTTTCCTCGCCCCCCACCTTCCCACAGCGCGGGGCGGTGTGGCTCCGTGCGTGCGTGGGGCGGGGCGGGGCGGGGCGGACACACC
>KL260581.1:15416-27636 GCA_000699545.1 Podiceps cristatus | reverse complement strand
CGGCTTTCAGACCTCTTGCACACGTCCCGGTGAGCGAGAGAAAGTATTTAAACCTATTAACTCCTTTCCCATAAGCTCCTTCCTGGTATTACAAGGAAGGCTTCCTGCGCTTTCTTCCTCGGGAAGGCTGTTTATCCCCTAATCATATTTTACCTCTTGACTTCATGCTCCATCTGCCCAATTCACATTTTTTATTCCCCCTTCATCTTTCCTTTCTCTTCGATCTTGGTGTGTTGTTGTCGTCGTCGTCCGTCCGTCCCCGTCCCGTCCGTCCGTCCCCGTCCCGTCCGTCCGTCCCCCCCCCCAGTTAAAAGGGAAGTGCAACGGAGCAGTAGTGATTAGCGTTGGGAGTGCTGCTCAGGCTGCCCTGTGTAACGCTTCACGGGGAGGGCCATGTGTACGGCAGAGTTACCGTCACCAAACAGTGAGGGGCAGTGATCTCTGCAGAGGAACGAGTCTGTTTTAAACAGTATGAAACACTTTCCTCTTTGCCAGGGTTCAGCGCTGCTGATCTGTGTTGCCACATGTGCGAGCACTGAGCTACTTTCAGGTAAATTCTATGTGAGCTTGAACGTTTGCTGTTAAATGGCAGTCTGATCATGGTGAGAGAACTAGATTCAGTTACCCAAGTACAGCAAACACCTTGCTATATCTGTTGCTGCTTTATCCACCGTTTCAGAGTTCTGTGGCTGATTATTTAATACAGCACACTGTTTAGAATCATAGAATCACAGAATGTTTTGGGTTGGAAGGGACCCCCAGAGCCCATCTAGTCCAACCCCCCTGCAGTGAGCAGGGACACCATTACCCAGATCAGGTTGCTCAGAGCCCCGTCCAACCTGGCCTTGAATGTTTCCAGGGAGGGGGCCTCCACTACCTCTCTGGGCAACCTGTTCCAGTGTTTCACCACCCTCATCATAAAGAATTTCCTCCTTATATCCAGCCTAAGCCTACCCCATTTCAGTTTAAAACCATTACCTCTTGTCCTATCACTGTTGTCCCTACTGAAAAGATTTTTCCCCATCTTTCCTACAGGCCTCTTTTATGTACTGAAAGGCTGCAATCAGGTCTCCCCGCAGCCTTCTCTTCTCCAGGCTGAACAAGCCCAACTCTCTCAGCCTGTCCTCACAGCAGAGGTGCTCCAGCCCTCGGATCATTCTTGTAGCCCTCCTCTGGACCCGCTCCAACAGCTCCATGTCCTTCTTGTGTTGAGCTGTTATCATTGCCTTATCATTGTTAATTGTTGTTATTCCCTTGATTTTCTGTAGTTTTTGCATTAAATTACCCAAGGAAGGCGATGGCAATGAAATCTGATGGTGATTAAATCTTTTGTAATGTGACCCATTGTGAAACAGCAGCATCTTCTTTGTTGGACAACTCAGATCTTGATCTCTTCTGTTTGATGAATCAGTGGCTCTGACCTTATTCCTGCTTCTGCATCCTGTTGCCAGTAGATGGAGGGATGTGATCCTTCCCTTTTATTCAGCATTGATGAGGCCACACCTGGAGTACCATGTCCAGTTCTAGGCTAAAGAGTATGAGACAGACATGGACATTCTGGAAAGGGCCCAGCAAAGGGCCACAAAGACAATTAAGGCACTGGAGCACCTCTCCTGTGAGGAAAGGCTGAGAGAGCTGTGACTGTTCGGCCTGGAAAAGGATCAGGGCAGGAGGGGAACTTATCAACATATACAAATACCTGAAGGGAGAGTGTAAAGACAAAGCCAGGCTCTTTTCAGTGATGCTCAGTGTCAGGACAGGGGGCAGTGGACGCAAACTGAAACACAACTGAACATATGGAAATGCTTTTTTGCTGCAAGGGTGACCAAGCACTGGAATGGGTTGCCCAGAGAGGTTGTGGAGTCTCCCACCTTGGAGAGGCTGTGCAGCCTGTTCTGAGTTACGCTGCTTGAGTGGGGGCATTGACCAGATGATCTCCAGAGGTCCCTCCCAACCGCAACCATTCTGTGATGCTCTTCCTCCTATGTACTCTCTGTGTGTTTGAAGTCTCTTTCTGAAGTTCCTGCATATATCCCCTATTACACTAATTCTTATGGGAAAAGTAACTTTAGTCTGTCAAACTGCTAAACGTTACTTGTTTTGGAAATACTGGGATATGGCTGCTGTTTCTTTTGGCCCTACATTGTTAACTAGTACTGAGTATGCCAAAGCTTATGCAAGGTGGTATGGTCTGACTGAAAAGCTGTGTCATTAGTTAACAGCAGTAGCCCCTCTTGGGAGTTTACAAACCAGTTCTTTCTTCCATGATCTTTAGATATGAAGCATTAAAATTTTATCAGCCAACCTACTATGACCAATTTGACAATGAGCGTGAGTCTTGTGTCTGAACCGTCTGCTGTCTCTTATGCAGTTTTCAGACCTAACAGAGATGTTCCTTCTTTGTTGCAGACAGATTGGGCCTTGTGGAATAAAGCTTTATTAAAAGCAATGGGGTTTAGCAGCTCTGTGGTATATAACAAATCTTGGGAAATTTATTTTCCAAATAACTGTGGTGTTCCTAATTCAAATTGTTTTACGCTTGCTGTGGGTAAAGAGCACACATGGATAGTTACTGTAAATCAGATGATTTGCACCAATTTAGAACATAGTGTCTTGTGTGAGCCTTATAATCTGTCTCCATGGAGGTGTATAGCCTTTTCTGCTATTTTATATCTTCTGCAAGATAAAAGTATATTGCATACTTTTGTGGGAAGCTTTAGGACTCCTTATCCACGGTTTGGGAATCTCCAATCCAAAGTATCTTTGAGTTTTGTGGATCACTCATTCAGGATTGTCTTTGGATACAAGTATTTTACTTAGATGTATTATCTGTGTATATCTAACTCAAAATAATTAAAAAAAAAAAAAAGTATGGTCACATTTCAGTTGATGTACTACTATGCATTTGAAATTTCTGAAATTAATTAGCCTTAACATCATACTTAGGTAATGTTAAGGTGTCCTATTATGAGAACACGGCAATTTCCTGAAGCCAGCAGGTGCCAGAAGAACACGATTGTTTAGGCATCTCATCTGAGATGCAAGACATTGAGTTCAAGTTCATGATATAGATATCTAACTTTGAAAAGGTACATTTGTATAAACAGATCCCGTTTTGATGAATGTGTGGCACTTTTCCAATTAGTTTGCCTAAAGTATTCTTTACAGAGAACAGTCTCCATGAGAGACAAAGTTTTATTGTTGAGCCAGATGTTTGCTGCAGTAAGTGCCATACCAAGATTTAAATGCTGCAAACTTGAGCTACACCATGTTTTGCATGCTCTTGTTGCAAGTGATGGTTTGTATGTTTGTCTCCAAACTGCCTATATCTAAGTAACTGCAAAGAAATCACCTTGGAAAATGATGTAGTAATAGCAACTTCATTTCCTTTCAGTATTAAGCTCTGTGCTGAAAATTATTGCTATTTCTGGTATAAAGTAACTTTATTAAAGTGGCACTTAGTGTCATCTGTAACATACATACGTGTGCGTACGTAGTCTACCAGACTAATATCTTCAAGAAGTTGTGTGAAGCTGCTAAACTGTGCTATCTGCTAAGCCCTCTTCTACTTGCCCAAGTCAAATCACTCTCTTCAATGTGGTGCCTAGTGAGGTCCAACAGTCAAATCCTTCTACAGAGGAGCTCTTTAAATGATCTGCTTTTTTTGTCTGATGGCCAGTTGGCAACATTCTCAGCCTGGATTCACCTCTCCAGTTCTGTGGTCTTAAAAACTAAATTAAAAGACTGGGAACTGAGACAGCTACAATCTATTCCTAGCTCTACTGTTGTCTGTGGTGCTAGTCAAGTAGTTTGGCCTTCCTTGAACCATAGTATTCTTTGTGTATGAAACAGAAATGACTGTTCTTATTTATAAATGAGGATGGTGAAAAAGCAAATTGTAGCTTTTAAGCTTTTAGAAGTAGAAGATACTTGAAAATTGAAACAGAAAATGTGATCATAATGTATAAATAATAGAAGACTTTACCTGATATGTAACTTGTCAGGCTTTTTTTTTTTGAGTCCTTGAAGAGGTGATTGAACTTGTCAGATAACTTCAAATAGAAAGGCAGGTTTCTTAAAAAGCAGAGAAAGAAATTAGTGATGAGGCTGTCTGTTCTTTGGAGCTGGGACTTTTATGTACCTGGCGTGTCCTGTCATCTGTAAAAACATTTCCTGAGCTACTTCTGTAAATGGCCTAAGGCTGAAGAGCAAAATTTCGGTATCATCTGTCTCTCTTTAAGGTACAGATTCTGTGCAGCCATACTCTTCTGTTGGCCAAAACAGTTCTTGTGTCTGCAAAAAGAAATGACCTGGAGTGCCAGCTCAGTCTTCTGAGTCTACCTTAGTATTTCTGGTAGAGTTGTAAAACACTTTCACATCTACCTAAGTTCTAATGCTGTGTTTCTGTTCATTTTATTATAGTCATTGTTTTAGTAAAAGCTGAGATTCTTCTTTGTTTAAATTCTCAGTGACTATATTGTCTTCCTTATGCTTTATTTAATTTTGTTTTCTGGGGGAAATCAGCAATCTGAAGTGGGAATAATTCTCAACCATTGTCTGTGTACCTCTTTTTCTGCTTTCACCCACCCCAACCCTCTGTATCACTGTTGCTGTATGCCTGCTACTGACAACAGGAATCTTCCATTCTCCAGCTATGTTGCATTGTCTCCTAGAAACAGCATGAAAGCTATTTAAATTGTTTTTATTCCACTCCTCCCTCTGCCCTATTCTTTCCTCTTCACTATTTTCATATGATATAATGAGATGTTACTTTGACAGCTCAGCATCCCTTTTCTCTAGCCTACTCCATGCCCTGCAAATCATTCTGTCACTAAGTGGTGTATGTGTGCACAGCGTATGCTGTTAATGGCAGCATAAATAGCCTGCAAGTGCCTGGTGGAATCCAGAAGAATGGTTCTCCTGACTTAAGTGTGGAAAATCTCTTATCAATGGGTCTTGCTAATACAGTAACTTTGTGAAGTCAGTCAATAACCATCTGGTTTTCCCTGAGGGTGTGTGCACATAGAATGGGGCAACAATAGTTCTACCCTTTGCATTGGCACAGTAACTGTAAGTAAGGTGCATCATCCAAATGTGAAGGCGTTTCAGGGTGAAGGGCCAGTGGAAAGACTCTGTCAGAAGAAACATCTTTATCAATTACTAGTGAATGTGTTTCATTCTAGCAAAAGGGTTTTGAACTGCAGGAACGACAGAAATCTGTTTCATGAGTGAAAGCAATGTATCCTATTACCTGGCTGAAGTGGCAAACATTTGTCACCATTTGTCTACTAATTAGAGACGTATGAAATTAAGAATGAAAGAGTATATTCTTTTGCAACATATTTTTCATTTTGAGGGGCAAAGATATTAACAGAGATGCAGCCAGTTGTTTTTCAAAAATGTGTTGGGACTTGTGTTCTAAAGCTAAAAAAAAAAAAGTGGTTCTTATTTGTTCCTAATGGACTAAAAAAAAAAAAAAAGGCAAGCAAGTCTCATTTACTTAGAGCTCCAGTCTGAAGTACTAAATAAGAATGAGCAATGCAGTAAATCTGGGTCAGGAGTGATATTGAATCACTATATCAGTGTGTTAACAATGATGATACCTTGAACTGCTAAACTATCAGAGTATTATAGCAGGCAATTAAATCATAAGGTTGGTACATGAGGCTGTTAATTCTGCCTCAGAACTGAGTGAAATGCCCAGTTAACATTTCATAAACATCTGTATTCTCAACCTGACTGCCTGTCTTGATTTCAGCTGTTTGTGAACAATCTGAGCCACTGCTTTGATTACCAGTATGATTGCACCAGTCTGTCTTCTCCTGAACCGATCATTGTGGATCACAAAAATGTTTCAAAGCTGTTTATGAACTTAAGGATGAGCTGTAAAAGTGAGGGGTTTTGTGTCAGTTTTCTTGACCCCTGGGGTAGTATTCTAGAAAAAAAAATCTTCATCTACATTGAAATTGAGTAGAACTCTAGAGTAATTTTTATTGAGAACAGTCTTGCACGATTATGTGTATGTGAAATTCTCTCTGTCTGTCTTATATTTTGGGCACAGTGAAGAGGAATGCATGTCCCTTATTAACGTGGAGGATTCTCACGCCATTTTGACACCCTTTGGCATGTTATGGGGGATCTGTCCTTTTTCTTTCTGGCTGGCACTTTCCTGGTCAGAAAGAGTTTAGCCAAGGCTAAATTTTATGTTTACTCCCGTCTTCCTTGTTATGCCCTCTCTGTATCACTAACGTACTGCTGTTTCCAGTTTTTGCCAAAAGTATGTAATACTCAGTAGGATACATCTGCTGCAAAATTTTTAGGTGGCTTTATATTTTTGGGTCTTGTATTACAAAAAATTAATGTCTTTTTTCAGATCATATCCAAAAGGAAACAACATAAATATTGTTCAGATTAAATACTAAATCCAGTTTGCAGGTAATACTAAAGACTTGGCCATGATGTTTCTGTTAATTGTGAGAGGATCTTAGGATCTGGGACTGTTAAAAGAATGTCTTGGAATCTTCTTACAGTAGGAAGAACAGATTATAGTCTTGAACTATAAAAAAAAATTATTTTCTAGCACCTGAGACCTGATCTTTGAAATAAGTGAGAGGTATTCAAGAGGCTGGCAGGAGATGAACAGTTTACAATGTAGCTCTGTGAGCTATTCACCAAAATACCTGTTCATCCATTTAAGACTCTAAGAAAAGAAACTTGTAATACTGTTGACTTCTACTTCTTTACCTTTCTGTAACTTAAATTTTATTGCAAAGGAATAATAAAAATAGTAAAGGTTCTGCCCTATGCAGAAGTTCAAAGTCCAAGATAGTTGTTTGTCTTCTCCCACCCCCCAACCCCCCCTCCAGACTTCTTCAGAGATTTGTGTGTGGTGGTGGTATGTTCTGCATTTTCTATTTCTATTAGTTTGTTTTCCCCTAGAAAGTTCCTATATCTCTCGAGTACAAAATTGGAATAATTTTAGCTAATTAAGGTGAAGTCATCCTCTTCGGTTAAGCCAGCCATTTATGTGTATTCAATACTGGAAAGTGTGATTGTATAGAGCCCAGTATCTCTCACTCATCCCTCCAAAAGCCAAAGAACAAGCCCCCAAGATTTAATACAATGTTATTACGATATGTTAAAGTTCTCACTCTGGGAAATGCAAATTGAGGCTGCAAGTTTGGTTTATTGTTTTTATAGCTTGAAAATGTTACTGTTATCGCACTGTGTTGTTCCTAGCATCTTGAGGGCTGTTTTTTTTTCTCAAAATATTTGATTTATTTAATCAGGGAAGTGAGTAGGTGCTTCAAGCCTATGGATCTTTTGCCTTTACACTGAAAAGGGAAAAAACACGTTTACCAAGTCTGAATATTGCCTAAAAAGATTTCTTTACATAATGTAATCTGTTTCCTGAGAGATCTGCAGATGTTTAAAAGATTGTGCTTAGCTGAACCCAGCTGTAATTTAGATACAGTTTGGTCATCAGTTTAAGATTCACGTGTGCGTGCACAGCTATTGAAAGAGATGTGCAGCCAGGGCTGAACGTAGGCACGTTACCAGTTTTGCCCCAGTGCACGGCTGTGTGTGGCCGGTCCCTAGCACGAAAGCAGCAGAGCGCCCGCAGAGAGCAAGCGGCTCGTTCTGGAGAGAGTGAGTTAATGCTCGCGTCATTCTTGTGGACCGTGGACTGAAGGGTGGGTTGTGGAGCTGGGTAGAGCCTGCAGCGTGCGTGTGGGGAACCTAAGGATGGGCTTTGGGTCCAGAATGTGCTGTGGGGCTCTCCTGGCTTCCCCGTCATTTTAGCAAGGAAGAGAGGTGTAGCCACAGGCTTCATTAAAAACCTCTTTTGTGATAGCGTACAGGAGGTCATCTTCTGATGCCTGTGTTTCTAGCAACTTCAGTGTAGCACGGTAATTAAGATAGCGAGGAAGGCAGAGGGATCTTGGCTTTCAAACTTACTCCTCCTGGCTCTGATCCAAGTATCATTAATATGACATAAGACGTTTTGTTGGTATTTGATTAACTGGGAGGCTTGTTCTTGTTTTCTGTGACACATTGTAAGTTAACCACCCGGCATGCTGACATGTGCGATTAAAAACAAACACTTAAAACTAAATTGAGAAGCCGACTGCCAAGTGCACCGCAGGGAGGAGCCTGAGCAGCCTGCCCTGAGGGACTCAGCCGGGATAGGCCTTGCCGACTTCTCAACTGATCTGGTGTCAGCAGCTTTTGGGTTCAGTCCTGTATTCACGACTGTTCATTTTAAACACTTTCTTCACCTGTCCTGTGCAGTTAAAACCCTCCTGACAAAATTTGGGAATGGCAAATTCGGGTTTCATTGTTCCAGCAGCACGCTCTGTGGTAATTGCCACTGTTCTTCGGTGCTTATCGGCGCCTCTGGGCAGCGTGGTGTTCCTGCCATCCAGAATGAAGATGCTTTCCAGCCATGGGGATTTTCCATGCTCCCGCTTCCTGGGAGCTGCGGGCACTGCGGTGGTGGTGCAGGCAGCCCAGGTCTGCCTGAAGCCTGCGGTGGCAGACGCGATTAGAGTAATGGAGCAGCCTGCCTTCCCGTGCCACAAGCATACATTTGCTGTTCCCACAAGTTTAAATTCCAGGAGATTAAGAGTGATCTGAACTTTCTTATTTTATAATTAACTAATTTGGAAAAAAAACCCCACCAAACTTGAAGAGTTACAAAAGCTTATTTCTGCCCTAGTTCCCTTCTTATTCTCCCCTTTTTGTAAGGCTTTTTAACTTTCCCTCTCTTGTTGGGGACATGGTGTGGAAACCATTCCACATTTCCCAGTCAGCAGTAGAGTGTCTAAAGGAAGTAGTACCTATAAACCTGGTTCCTGGTCTGGGTAACAGATATCCAAAGGAGTGAAAACTAGTGTGCGCTATGGCCATTGAAGCCTTGGTAACCCTTAGTGTTATTTTCAGACTTGAAGTGTGCTTTACAGTGTAACAAGAAACCTTCTACTGATTCAGTGGGCACTTTCAATTCCACTTAAAACAAAATTTGCCCTCTGATTTGTCTCCAGACAGATGTGCAATGCTTGTAAAAACACACAGATCCTCTTGTCTGGAATGATGTGTTGTAGCCTGGGATCTGGTGGGCTTGGAGGGCTGCTGTTGGCCCCTCCTGGAAGGGCAAGCCATGGCGAGAGGTGGGCCTTCCCCAACCCCCTGATGGGGCTGGCTGTGGTGGGGCTGTTCACGTTTTGTCAGCTCTTCCAGTTTGCCTGCTGATTTATTCCTGAAGCAGAGTGGTTCCTTGATTGATTACTGACTCTGTGAGAATCTGTTAGAAAGTATTTTAAAGGGGAAGGGGTAAGCAGGCCTTCTGTAAAGCTATCTTGTTCTTGAACACCGGTATCTGCTTTCTTTTCTTTTGAGGCAGGTGTGTGTGTGGGGGGAATGACAACTTTAAATCTACCGCCTAATTCCCAAGTTGAGATTTTAGTCCTTTTGTTTAGAATGATGTTTTTTCCAGAGAAACAAGTTTTATGCTTGCAGATCATGGACTGACTAGAGTACAGGGAAAACAGCAGTGGCAGCAAGTGAACTGCTGGGAGGGGACACACACACACATACACATTTTCCTGCTGCTGTCATGAATTACAGCCAGAAAGAGAAATCTGTAAAGACACTTAAAGTAGGAACAAATAAGAGTGTTTCCAAATAGTTGGAGTCTCTGTAATATATCAGCAGTTCTTTTAAATGACCTGTGAATTTATAGTAGCTTCTGGGTAAAAAGTGTTTTCAGAGTAAAAGAACAAGAGTTTGTTGGTTTGTTTTTTTTTTTTTTTTACCTGACTTCTCTTCTTGCTGTGGCACAAAAAAGAAAAAATCAGAACTTCAGATGGAGATAAGGAGGGTCCTGCAAGGACAGCTTGGAAAAAAATAGTCTGATAGCCTCTCAGAAGAACCTAGTTGAAGTCCATTAGTAGTCATAGGTTTGGTTTGAGATCATGAGAAAGCTTTTAGTTCAGAGAAGCCAACCGTCCTCTGCCCTCAGTTTGTCCTGAACAAGCTCTTGTTGATGGTCTCTTGGGTTAAATTACACCCATCTGCTGTCCTGGGAAACTGATCTGTGAGTAATGAGTTGACAGGAAAATGATCTTCAACCCTACTTGGCGTACCTAGGATGTATTTGGTCTGTTACAGCTGATAAATAGGACAGTCTTTGAATTGCTCAACAACTTTTAACTGCAGATCTAGCTCATTTCTAAAAATTGTGTTCAGATTTTTCCTTTCAGACATTCAGCCCTTCAGAATCAATCTCTTGTTGGACAACTAGGAGTTTCACACTCTTAAAGAGGGACTTTGAGGGGTGAGCCTCACCTCATGTATTTTTTCATTTCCAGTGCTAAGTTTGGAATGGACACTATTTGAACTTAAAGCAGTCTTAAAGCTGTCTTCATTGTAACATGGCAAGGTATCTACTTTGCTAGAGAAAAGTGTCATGTTAAAAAATAAAGCAGTAAATATGTGCAAAGAGACCAACTTTAGGAAAAGGAGAGAGGAAATACAGGAAGAGAAGAAAGAGGTAGGTAAACTGACTCTGGTTAAGATTTTGACAAGAATGTAATAACCTTAAATGAGGTTTGTCCCCAGCAGACACTGAAGACATCCCAACCTTTTTTAACTCTGATTTATTCATCAGGGGAATGGATTTTGTACCTCATCCATTCTATGACTGATGGGCAGGAGTAATTTCTCTCTCAATACAGGTGAGTATGTTGTGGTAGACTCCATTTGCCACACTGACAGGAACAGAGTGCCATCAGCCACAGAGTCAGCTGAAAAAATATTTTCCTTTTCAGTCTTGCACTCTAACATGTTCATGATGTATGTGTGACAGTAGGATGGGGAGAAGGTTACTGAATGGTATGAAACTTCAGTCATGAATTTCCTCTGAAATATTTTCAAATTGCTAGAAAAAGGAGTAACTGTGGCTTTGCTTAAATTCATTCAATGGGTGGTGGGCAGCAGTGAAGAATATTCCTTCCACCAATCCCCCTCCTTTTCCCATAACACAGTTTTATGCATCTTTTGCTTGCAGAAATGTGCCTTCTATCTGTAGCTTCTTTAACTGTCATGATCCTTACATACTGAATTTGTTTTATACGACTGTCTTGTCACACGGATCTCCTTGAAAGTAGTAACAGCCAGTCCTTTAGAAGGGACAGTTATGTTGAGCTTTTGTTTCAAAATATTGCAGACAGATCAGTTTTCACAACTACTTTTTCCTCATGGATGACTATGGGGTGAGAATTGGACAAACATTCTTGTGGGCTTTCCAGAAAACTAGTAGCTCAGCTGAGGTAGACTCTGCATCTGTATGTTGTTTCTCCCCAGCTTTATTTAGCAAAAGCTTGAGGTCCATTACTGTATTTCTTTCTAGATCTTGGTCTACTGGAGATCTTAATTGGTATTAGCTATCGGTACGCTTCAGACCAAAGCAAGCATGCAATGGTATAGTCTGTGATACCTATTAGTTTTAAGAGATTCAGAAGCCCAGACAGGATGTCATTCAAACACACACTGGGGCAGAAAACTTTGGGAGTTGAGGGGATTTTGAGGCCTGGGCAGCAAGTCATCGCTTCAGTGATATGTTTTGAGTTCTGTTGCTGGGTCATTTGGGATTTGCTTGATATCTCAGCTTATTCATTCAGGTGTCAACCTGTTACACAAAACCTGTGGCATCTGCCAACATTTGCCTGCTTTTTCTGCAAGGTTGACAAAGTAGAGGCGTGTTGATGGTTTAAGAAGCTGAAATGAATAAATAATATGTTGATATTTTTTTTCCTTTAATCTTTTCCAAGGTGGCAAATTCACAGGACTTCGGCCTGGTTGGTTGCACAGGAGACTTCAATGATCGTAACTTAATATAAGTCAGCATGGGCAAACTGATCAAGTCCTCAGCTCGAAACAAAATCTGTTGCCTTTCTCATGTCTAAGGGCCTTTCCCTAATGACCCATATTTTAAATGTAACTAGTAATCTCTTTGAAAAAGACCCATCTTATTGCTGTATTTATTTTACCAAATCAAAACTGGTTTTATGTTAATTTCACAGGACCCCCCAAGTCACAAATGTGTCTGCTGAGACTGGCTGCTCCCTGTCAACATCTGCTGTGCTGTTATTAAAAATAGTAAACTGGCATTCTAGGAAATGAATATGGGAATGACATCAAATATACTGGACTTCAGACC
>KL260581.1:0-15134 GCA_000699545.1 Podiceps cristatus | reverse complement strand
CCCCCCCCCGCCCTTTAGTGATTCTTCCCTTCTTTCACTTTCAAAATGTAATCTACCACTGCTTTTTGCTTTTGTAACCATTTTGCTGCTGACCTTTAACAAGCCCTGCAAATGTTACGCTAGGTTCTAGGGTTTGTACTCTTTTTAACAAATAAGGAAATTATAGGGCTGGTAAATGTTCCAGTATCAGTGAAGCTTTTTTAGTCGTGTAAAACCCCCAAAAGAATGGTTCTAAAGGGACAGAAGGGGAAGCCATTACAGAAATGTCCTTTCCTGAAGGGTTGTTGCCTTTTTGACAGTTTCCCTATAATACCATTTCTACTTCTCATGTCTCTTTTTACTCATAAAGCGATGGCTTCGTGCACTAGAACTACTGTGGGTGAATCATTTCCACCAGCTTTAGTCTCCAGCCCAGACTGTTGATCTGGTTTGTGTTGATGCTCTGCCCCATCCCTTTGCTTCCTCTTTACTTTGGTCCATATGGAACTCATTATAAAGCTGAGATGCACTGTGAGACGCTAAAGTAGCGTGCTCTCTTTTTAAAAAGTGTTTAATACATTTGGGTATTTAATTTTAAGCCTGACATTAAATTTAATAAGTTCAATAATTCTTTAAAATCTGTCCTTAATTAAAACAGTTTCATGCTGCTATTCAGATGCAGCTTTCTAGTCTCTCACTGAAATGTACCAATGCTGCTGCTTAGCTCGTGCATTTAAACTGTAATGGCCTGTGTGACAGTGTCCAACATGCTGTGATGTTCCCAAAGCTTAAGATTCACTTCAGTTTGGAGAGTGAAAATCTATTTATAATAAATGAGTGATTCTGATACTAACAAGATACCCAATGCTGTAGTATTTCCAGCAGATGGTGGATACTAAGTGCATTGTGGAATGCTGACACCTCTCCCATGCTTTTCCTTCTCAGAGTGCTTAAATAATCTCTTGAAATCACTTGGGAATTTTAATCTTTACTAAGCACAGCATTCTTTTCTTTGGTTTGCCTCTTTGAGCTAACCCTACAGTATTTCTTTGGCATTGCTACATCGGAGATCATGGCATCTAGATGCCTGAAAGTAATAACCTAGTGTTGTTTCTCATTAAAAAAGAAAATCCTCTTTGTGGTGTTCTACCAAAAAAATCCCCAGGTACTGGTACGGCACTGTCTAAGTGTACATGGGAGATCCAGCTCCAAAAAAGATTGTGTGGTTTTTTTATATTATTTTTTTTTTTTATTTCCCTTCTTAAAGTGAATGTGCTTAATCTGCTGTCTTCTGTAGCCTAAATGTTTTGTGGGTCATTTCTGTCATACTGGCTAAAAATTCAGCCATGTCAAAACTGCTTGTCTATGTAGTATTAGTTCTTAACCTACCTACCACACTTAAGAAAATGCAAAATACGTTTCATTGTATAACGCCTGTGTGCTTTACAGGATTACTGAAGAGCAACCTCAGTGCAATGAAGGTTTCCTTCTTAACTGGGATATAATGGGCTGGGTCACAGCTGCAGTTTTTTGGAGGGGTGTCTGTGTGTTTGTGTCACTGGACAGACAGCTTAATTTCCATTTCTGCTATTCATTCTTCTAGTACCAAGCTACCTCTCGGGGTTTGAATGACCACCTCCTTACAGTACTGGGCCTGACATTGTCAAACTGATATATGCTAAAAAAGAATCATCTAGCTTAATATTTAACTTACCAAAAATAATTTGGGTGGGTTTTTTTGGTTTGTTTTTTTTTTTTTTTTTTTTTTTTTTTTTTTTGTTTTAAATGTTTCATTAGTTCCCATCAAGCTGTTAGGATTAAAAGAGGAGCACGATGGGGTTGGTTATGATCTAAAAGATCCTATTTCTAACATGGGCAGCTTCTGACCTGGGCAGCCTGACCAGTCCTAGAGATAGCAATGTGATAGCTTATAATTTAAAAACCAACCAAAACCCCTGTGATTTGCTGTGTTATTTAGTAGCCAGTATACACTGCATGTATGTCATAAATTTGGTATCTTACTTTGTATTATAAAATTTTCTAGTAGGCAAAATTGGGCTAAGAATGCATTAGTCAATAATGAACTCAAAAGGGTGGCCCTAGCTAAGGAAATGTGAACCTTTCTTCTAACACATCTGAGCACTCTTGTCTACAGGATGTCTTTAACTTCCATTGGTGAACTTCTGTTGCACTTGTAACCTAATGGGACTGTTTTAATACAATCCTTTTTATTTAACAATAAATCGTGATGAGGGGAAAGTGGCTGAAAAAGATTTCCTGGGCCTGTGCTCTCTAGTATTGTACCCATCCAGCCCTTCTGATCCTCTTCAAGAACTCTTGGTATTTCTTCTTGGTTTTGGAAGACAATATGGATTCTTATTCTTTCGTGGCAGTAAGCGGGTCTAATCTCTAACCAGTCTCATTTCTCCTCTGAAAGATGTGACATTGTCCTGAGATGATTTTACAACTGATGCTGGAAAGAGGAATTTCTACTTGAGCAATGTCGTTGTTTTCTGGTGGAACCCAGGAGATGTCATTCTGTGGTCGAGCTTGTACATGTAATTAGAAAGGTAGTGAACTAAAAACCTAGGATGTATGACTCTGGTATCTGACCTGAATTTGGTCCCTTGGATTTGATTCATGTTTTACTGTTCTGTGCATGCTGCTTCAGTGTCTGCAACTTTCGTTTTAGCAAATGTAACCTAGTGCATATTAAAAAAAAATCAAACCACAAAACAAACAACTGTTTTGCTACTGATGTTGTATTTTAATTGGACTATTGTATATGGCTTAGAGGATTGGCCACAAGGGAACAGCCAATTATTCTGTGTATCTGTCTAAAAGCCTTTTCATTATAGAACACTGATTAAGATTGTATAGCTTCATATTGTTTCATGTTATTGATTTCCACCAACCCAAAGTCGATAGTCTCATTAATTGACAATTACCTTTTTTCCCCCATGTTTCAGAAAATTGACATGAGCAACCTGAGGTGTTAAGTTCAATTTGAACTAGGTATTGGTGTGCCTGTATAATGTTTAACGAGACCCTTTAGGCGCTCTGTTGTAATTTTACACAGGCCATAAAGGCATCTCCACAGGGAGGCTACGACTCTCTTAGAATAAGGAGAGGGGAGATAGTCTTTACAGAAATAATAGGGAATATCTGTGGTAGTGCTTTTAGCACATCTGTGCTGACAGGAGGAAATTGGTATTTTACCTATCACAGATGCTGCAGTAAAGTTTGGGGCCGTTGACGTATACCAGCTTTAATTTGTTTCATTGTATGTGTCTTGCTGGTGGTGTTGGATACAAGAAGT
Source organism: Podiceps cristatus (assembly GCA_000699545.1). Taxonomy (NCBI): domain Eukaryota; kingdom Metazoa; phylum Chordata; class Aves; order Podicipediformes; family Podicipedidae; genus Podiceps; species Podiceps cristatus. The sequence goes on along the minus strand of KL260581.1, from coordinate 11,836 downwards.
GAAATCTTTGTCTCGCATGTCAGAGGTGAGAATGTTTGAAAGGTAAAGCACAGAACTATTTCTTTTGGAGGGAGGAACCTCACATATAAAACGTGAAACTGGGGGTTTTGTTTTGTTAGATAAAGATTGCCTTTGTTCAGGACTCTTAAATTCCAAAAAATACTTGCTCGTGTATCTTACGTAAAGCAATCAGTGTTCGATCAATGGTAGGTTACATCTACCCTTCTAGCAGCTTCCTCTAACTCTGCTAGTTGCCACTAGCTAGTCCTCCAAATTCTGTGTTCCACTAGACATGACCATACTGTTCCTTAATTTCAGTCATTGTGGAAGTGGCAATACAGAGCTGGAGGACATGAGCATCCTGGTAGTGTCACCAAAATTGGGAACAAACCTCGTAACACCAATGTAGTGTTAAAAGGCAGGCATTCTTTATTCACGGCATTGGATGCATGGGGGATCGCTCCACCTAACGTGCATACCTGGTACCTGTTTCGGTCAGGTTATATAGATCAAATACTTGCATATTTATTATATTAATACATAATCAATAACATTCTCTCTAGTGATTGGTATAGATTTTCTTGCTTCCTATGTAAATTTCTGCGCAGACTCAGTTGTGCACTTCCATTGTTCCCTTTTGAGTAGGTGGTATCATTTAGGGAGGTGGTCGATGAGTCAGTGGTCGTGATCTCCCCCTGCCGGAATTACCTCTCACTTACTTGGCTCTCAGTCTTGGCAGTCCTGGCCAACTTTCTCAGTCCGCTACCCGAAACCACCTTCCATCATCATCTTTGACAGATGCACATTGTCTCAGTTACTTTAATAATTACCTTAAAACCACAGACCATGGTTGCTATACTATACTGAGTGTTCCTGGACCTAATGTCCAGCTGGGTAGGGCTATACAAAGGAACATCGCAACATTTGTAGTTAACTGATTCTATCCCATCTCCTTGGTGCTACAAACTAAGATACATAACAATTTCATCATTATTTCGGTTACATTTCCCCCCTTTGGAAGTTTTGAAATAATAATCTTTTCAATACTTCCATTTAAATCAATGCTGCATTGTTGATAATTCAATTCACTGTATGATGGTGGGAGCGTCTTGGTTGAATCACTTAATTCCTGTCTCTTAGTTACTGCTTGCATAACAATTCGATTGAGGGCAGTATTTTTAGTAAGTTCTCTCTTTAAGCAGTAGTAAACAAGTAGTATCACTAAAAACACCACTAACAACAACAATGCATTTTGAATCAGGGATTTAATCCATGAACTCAACAGCGGTACCACAGCCCCATCTCTTCATGAACTTTCCCAACAGTCCTCAACCACAATGAGCAAGCAATGAGGTCCTTTTATACCTCAGAAGAGATGCTTCAGGGCAAAGAAGCAATTAGCACAACAACCATTTGTGTTTAATCAGGGAAGCAAAAATGGAGCTACTTGAGAGCAGCTCTACCTAGCCCAGCTAAGCCATGTCAGTAGGACTTTGTTATAATCAGTGGCATCAAAGGTTTTCTCATTGTGCATACTGTTTGATTAAGCAAAGAGCAAAAATTAAAAATTAACAATGTTGTGGTGCTTGATTTTTAGTTGGTGTTTCTTGGTCTCCATGCAGTGGATCGGTGCTATGAAGTTAGTCGTATGTAAGGGTTATAAATTTAGAGATCCTCAAAAGAATTGTTGTTTTCCACAGTCCTTGTCCTCTTGTGCACGTCTGTGTCCTGCTGTACTCCACCTGCATGCGCTTGAGAAAAGCATAATGAATTGCATTTGTCTTGGAAAAGTTTGTCATCTGGCTGTTGTCTGACACTGCTGTTTCCCTATCAGACACGCATTGGGAAGAATAAGTGGGTCGCACAACTACTCATCACTGTGAGGTGGAACTGAAATGAACTTTTGCTTGGAGCATGCGATGCCATATGCCTGCCATTGCTTTGAAACCTACTAGTTCCTTGACAAATTCAAAAGGGAAAGACTAACCTACACTTACTTTTGCAAGGCCAAAGGTCAGGTACTTGATTCCCAGTGTAGAAAGAGATGAAAAATTTTGTGTTATTATTTTCAAAGATTTACTAGGAACTTCACTCAGTTTCTTTATAAATGATTAGTTAGAGACAGTCTCCCAGGGCCTACCCCGACCACTACTTCTGTGTATTGTTTCGCAGAACTCATGTTTCTGTCATCTTCTTGTAGTTCTGTTTCATTGGGTAACCTCAGTGACTCAAAATTAGAAGATGATCTTGAGAGAGTTTCTTGGGAAGCATGTGTTAATTTAGATTAAAGTAGTCTTCAGAATGTCTTGGGTACTTTCCAAGTAGAGACTATAATCCCTCTTTCCCAAAGGTTATTAATTCATTGATTATTAATTGTATCAATGTTATCCTTAAGAACTTGTGACTAGGACCCAAGGACTCCACGTTTTAGAGCAGTTCCTCTTTATGTTCTTTATACCCTTTCCATTTTTTTTCCCTGATGTGGATTTTAATGAAAGATCACTATAATTTGACTTTGAAATAATATTTTGTTTTGCTACTGCTAAGTATATCACTGTAAATATCTACTTTTTTTTTTTTTTATTATTCAGTCAATCTCTCTAAGAACAAAGGATATTTATGGATCAGTTACGGACACTTTGATCTATAATGAGTTGTGGTAGAGGAGATAGTAGTAATGTGCAGCGAGCCAGAATTTGTTACCAGTTTTCCAAAGAAAGTTACAACGTTTATTATGTTGATGAGTTCAAATATCCATGTTTAGTTTATCTTCAGGTTAAATAGTGGATCCATCTGAAGTTGATTTCAAAACTTCTGCTGACTTGAAAAGCATCAGAATTTTACCCTCTATTTTCTCTCTCCCAGTTTACAAAAACATTACTTTCCCTTTAGCTGTTGCATCAGACCAAAGCATGTTTATGAAAGACATTACTGTACATGCATTACATACATGCAGTGATACACCTATTTGAGTTTCCCACAGCCTCACTCTTATTTCTTGTCTTGACCTGTTTTAGGATTGAATGTCTCCTATGTTTCATTTTGGGATGAGATAATATTAAGGAAGAGGGAAGGAGGTGGTTGGTTGGTTTGGGTGTTTAGTGGTGTTTTTTCACAGAAGGATCTGGTTTTGACACCCCCCTCTGTTTTATTTGTTTCTGCTTTCTCAGTGGCTTTGTAAGGGTAAAAGCTACAACAAACTTGAAGCTTTTTGAGGTTCTCACTGAAAGCATTTGAAGCTTGATAGGTCTGTTGTCGGGGTGGTTGTTTTTTGTTTTTTATGTGTCTTTTCTTTTTTTTCTTTGTCATTGACAGAGCCTGAATTGATGTGAAGCCTCAGGCCTTCCATTGCTGAATTTGTCTAGAGCATGAAGAATCTCATTATTAAGTGCATTTGAAGCTTGAAGTATAGAGAGTATGATGACTACATTGATGGTTAACTTCTGCACCCTATGAGTCACTGTCATCAGTGCATTTAATGTCTAGGTTTGTGCCAGCATTTGTATTCATGTGCTTGAGTGATGGCAGATGATAATGACTCATGCTTCATTTACTGGTGTCCTATCACTTTTTCTCTGGCTTCATGGACTTTTTGTTGAATCTCAAAGAATAATTACTGGGAAAGAATGAAGTCTCTCTGCGTGAATAAGGGTCAGAGAATTCAGAGGGACTCTGAATGTTGTTTTACCAAAGAAAACAGGATGTTTTTCTTTCTTTGGTTTTCCTGAAATACCGGTTTGTCATGTCTTCTGCTCTTATCAAAGTACTTTCAAGATTCTGCATTGCTGGTTTAGCCCCAGAAATTCATAAGGTAAGGTGGCTATGTTCGTTTCTCAGATTTTTGGTTGAAAAGGAAAGTAGATGTGTTTGCTGTAGTTTAAAAATGAAAATAAACGGAAGCTGTGATGTTTAAATACATTGCACCCAAAAGTGGTTCCACGATTTCCATCTATATAGGGAAAATACAGTATTGTACTGGTAAAGATCTAGAGAGGTTTTAAGCTCATTACTGGTAATAAATAATGCTTTAATAAATTCAATTCATGAATTATTTGTTACTTAAATTCAGGACTCTTAAAAAATACAAGATAAAAGACTTGTCTCAGATATCTGACACTTACCATCCTACTTCCTCTCTCTTCCCTGTTGTTTTTCCCAGTAGAAACAATGCAGGAAGATGTGGTTGGTGGCATAACCATGTGAATGTAAAGCAGCCAAACGAGTGCCTCTTCTAAAGCTGCTTCTTGTTGCAATATCACATGGTCTGAAAGTCACAAAAAAGTTGACCACCTTGTTGTATTTCTTAAAGGAATGTAAGGTTGGAGGCGTCCACAGCTGCTGGATACGGAAGATTGCAAAAAGGAAGTTTTAGGTTAGAGTCGGAGATCAGCAAATGTTTTCTGGCATGGCTAGTCAGACATCTATGAGAGATCTGGGATTTTTGTTTTACTCAAGTCAGATGTCCAGTGTTTTGCAAATTCTGTGTGTATGAACAACTGAAATTGTTTTCCCATTTGTGGGATTGAGAACTGTAAACACAAATAAAAAGACATACTAGAAAATGTTGGGTCAGTAGCAGATTTTGAAGGAAGCTTAGAGATGTTTCTGTTGCCTGCAGGTCCTGTTCTTCCTCCAGTTGAGAAGGAAACTGAGGCCAAAGTAACTTAGAAGGTCTAATGCATGCACTGTAAGGCAGCCTTGCATAGGGTCTCAAAAGGCTTGCAGACTGATGGCTGCAGTTCTTTAAAAATAAGGAAGCTGATACAAATGCTACTTCTCAAACAGTTCTTTTTCCCTGTAGAGGTATTGAAAAGAAAAGCTTGGAAAACAGCTCCCTGCCACAGCAGCCAAGAACTCATGGTGTTACTTAGAGAACAATGATGAAGCTGTACAAGATGGTTGGATCTTATCCTGACCGTGTAACTGTTGATATTCCTCAAATGAAGAGTTGAAATCTCTGTTCCAGATGTTGCGCCGTATGCTATATACATTTGCAGTATATGGTGTGTGTTTATGACTGATTCAAAAATCCTGAATAAGTACAGATGCGCATTAGCTGGCCTTTCCTGGTCAAGGTAGTTTGCCATTACACACTGGTGATTCTAAGGTGGTATAACGTTTGAGGCATCGCTAGTCCCCTGACTACTGATAACTTAGTGGTGGCTTCTGCACCTTGTTGCATTTTAGGGGTCAGTGGTTTAAAATCCTTTCTAAAATACAGTTTTGGATCAGAACTTAATTACAGACTAGCAGATAATTATACCAACTGGTGCTGGAAGACAGTAGCATACACTTACATGAGTCTGGGAGATACAGTCATGGTATTTTTTAAAGATCAGAAAAATAGCTAAGGCGAAAGCTGGATATGCGAAAGTAACTCTGTAACAAAGTCATTGTGTTTTTTTCAGTATCTGGGCTGAGAAGTTCGGAGCTCTGCTCACCACCACTAGGGCTCTGTCCTGGCTGAATGCACACAGATGTGCTGGGCTCTCTTTGAGGCAGTATTTCTAATTGTGTACATGCCTTTGGAACAAGTTAGAAAAATAGCTAAGGCGAAAGCTGGATATGCGAAAGTAACTCTGTAACAAAGTCATTGTGTTTTTTTCAGTATCTGGGCTGAGAAGTTCGGAGCTCTGCTCACCACCACTAGGGCTCTGTCCTGGCTGAATGCACACAGATGTGCTGGGCTCTCTTTGAGGCAGTATTTCTAATTGTGTACATGCCTTTGGAACAAGTTAAGACTTTTTTTTTTTTTTTTTTTCCTGACTTTGTTATTTTATCCTTTTAGTCATCAATCTTTCTTTCAATTGATTTGAAAAATTAAAAGCAATTAGAAAGTTTTATTAAAAGACTGAACATCAGATAAACGTGTTGTCCATTAACAAAATCACCAGAAGACAGTGCTTCCTATAGGGAGTTAGAGGATGTAAAGAGAGCAGGGTTGGAGTTTCTTCCCTGAATTATCATTATGCTGTGTAATGAAGCAGAAGCTTACACAGCCATGAACTAATTTGTTATGGCTCCTCATGAGGTCTGCAGTCCAGCTGGAGAAAGGTAAAGAGATGATAGTAGTTTGTTAGGAAAGGGAAGAAGGAAGCTTTCTTTAATAACTTATTTCAAATTTTGGATTTTTCTAATGTCATCTTTGTTCAAAAGCCATTTGGATTAAATTGGTTGTGTCTGATCTATAAATTGCTAGTGCTTACCTTCTTCCTCCCCATCTCTCCCCCCCCCCCCCCCCCCCTTTTTTGAACATAATAAGCGCAAAAGAGAAGGTGACTAAATACTGACAAGTGATGCTGTTCACACACTGCATCAATCTGTTACCAGCTTTAACAGTAGGATGCTGTTTTGGATCTGTTTAAATGAGAAATATGTTTATCACAAGGGTGCTGAGCTGTGCTTTCTTTTTGATTCCTTAATTTTTAATGTGTAATGATTCTGCTGAAAGCACTTCTCTTCCCATTTTTCTTAAGGCACTGCAATGTTCATTAATAGCAGCAGCACTGTTGTAAGGTGCAATGTGTTGCTGCTGTATTAAATAATATATATTTGAAAACTGCATTTAAAATTATGCTTTGAAGGTATATTTCCCATGAGTGAAGCAGAGGAACTGCTGCTTTGGCCTTAATTCACCTCATTACGTTACGGATTGCAAGAAATAGGAGAACAGAAACTTTTGGAGAAAGTTGTCTTCTACTTGTGCTTTTTATTGCACGTGACCTGTTGTTTTTAACATAGGTTGCAGAGAATTTCCTAGTATTTTTTTTTTTATTCACATACCTTAATTTATGTTGCAATGAGAAGTCTGACAAACGTGCTTAGAGAAAAATTTCATCCTGTAGCTCAAATTTCTTCAGCTTTTTTCTGGAACGTGAGTAAGGGTTTCACCCTTGAAATTAACAACCTGCATGTGTAAAACGGGTCTTTTAGAGTCTTTAAACAAGTTTGATGGGCCAGGTGCTTGGAGTTAGGTTTCCTATTTGATGGCTCACCATTCGGGTAGGTGAGGTCTGTATGTGTATCCCTTTAACAAATGCAATGTTTAGCTTTTTACACATGAAAAGGGTGTCTTTATTTTATTGTTTGTCTTACTCTTTCTTTTAGAGTTCCTTCTTTAGGATTATGGAGTCCTTGACTGAGATTTCAACACCAAAACAAGCATATGTGCTAGTGTGAATCACAATTGCTACCAGCTTTGTTTGCAAGTGGTCCCAGAGTGCAGCTCTGTCTCTTACAATCTGTCTTTTCTGGCATGGGGCTCATCTGCTTTCCCTTGATACGGAACAGGGATTTTTTCTGAAGCCCTTCATCACTCGACACTTTTCCCTCCTCTGCATGAAGAGTAGCAAACCCAAGAGCACAGAGCCAAAGTCTGTCATTTCTCCTTAGCTTCCCAAGGACTTTTTGGAGAAAAAAAAAAAAATACCCACTCCCTGTGTTGCAGCAAAGGGGGTGATATCTGCTTGTCACTGCCAACCATTCTAGCTTTTTGCTAGCTCTTTTAAAGTGCTGGTGGCACTTAGAAACAGCGCTGGAATACTCCCAACTTTCAGGTATTTTTTACATACCTGCAGAGTGCCATAGAGTTCCTCTGGCTGTTGTAGACAATCAGTGTCCTCTTACTGGAAATAAATATGCAGAACATCTGTACTTCCATTTTGATTTTGAGTTTGTCAGAATGAGCTTGGACAAATTTGCACTAGGGGATATTTAAACAATGGAGCTCTCAACAGAACACAGTTGTGAAAAACCATACAACATTTGTATGACTTGAATCTGCTGGTGTTCCTTGCCCCTTGCTTTTGTATGGGAAAAGATGGTGAAGAACTCGTCTGTTCCGTGTTTATCAGGTTTATTTGCCTGCCTGGCTCCGGCAACTGCATCTACTGAAGTTCAAGACAAATTATCAGTAACTGGTCATCAGGTTCCTAATTTATCCTGTGCAGACTGCTTAACTCTGCTGAAATCTACAAAAATAAGTAGAAGGGGAAAAAAACAAAGCAGAAACTCCCTAGTGAATAAAATGCCAAAGATAAATGAAACACTAGCCTCAGCAAAGGTAGTGAGCGTTGCCTTGCAGCTGAATTCTGGTATTGTCTGGCAGGTGTTTAATGCTTAGAGTGGTTCCAAAAAACTGTGGAATTTTGGGTCATGACCAAAAAGAATGCATTCATGTCTGTCTCTTAAAGTAGAAAGATGGTCTCTAAACTGCCAAAGCTGGGCACTGACAGGAAGACTGAATTGATAATTATGAAAAAAATAACTAATGAGAACTCTCACTGCGGGGGGTTTCCCTTCTTGAGTGTTATGAATTTGGTTGTTCTGAAAGATGGTATTGCAAAGTAGCAGGAAATAAATGTAATTTGTGAATAAATCCCTCCTCTACAGAGGTCTGCCTTTCTGCTTTACTGGTAATGGCTGAGTGTGTAGACCTTGTACAAGATCACTCTGTATGCACTTCTAACTACAAATATATATATTAAAAAATGCACCTACGGAGTCGTGGAAATACAAGCTTTGTTAGACTGAAAAAATTGTCATAAGTAAACAAATTATACTGAATGTCCACAAAAATAAAGGGTAATGACCACTGCCCAGGCAAAAGGAAGCGATCTATTTCATTGCATAAGACTATAATATATGTGGCTGGCAAAAAGAAGGGAAATCCTTTTCCTTCTCTGACACAGTAGCAATCCAGAACAATGATTCTCTTGTATGATTAAATCTGCCAGGTTCCAAAAGTCAATCCACATGGTTCCAAGTTGGTAGATATTGCCCCCCCTTGTTTGTTGCCTAAATGAAATTTCTTCCCTGGGAGCCTGTTTGATAGCTCTTCCAATTTCTCCATATAAGAGGAGGATTCATCTCACAATGTCTGTTAAGATACTGTTTTGATTTCAGAATAGTAAAACAATACGCTATTGCAACAGGTCAAGTACTGCTAGACCATTAATATGTACCTTGGACATGTGAGAAGGCACCTTTTCTTAATTTTAAAGTAAAACTTTACCATGGCTCAGATGTGTTGGGAGGATAACTGAGGCACAGAGTGTTTTAATGGTGGTGTTCTGAAGATCATCTAGTGTTGTTTTGTTTAGTGTGTATAACGTAGAGTTTAAATATATAACTTGTTTTCCTCCCTTCCCATCAGCCTTCCCAGTCGTGCTAATAAAGCAACTGCCTTTAAAATCTGAATAGGCAGCACCTAAACTGCCTATTTTAGGCAACGTGCTTAAACCTTAAGTAAAGGTTAGGATCTGATGCGTTTAGGAACAACAGCTTAAGGTATTACCAGCTACAGCCATCTGTTTTGCTGTAAGTGACTGTCCCTGTAGGAGACAACAGTGGGAAATGCATCCTTTGATTAACTGCTTCAGACCAGTCCACTTTGCTGTCTTAAACTGCTGAAAAAGGTGGGCTTGAGATGGATTGTGAAGCAAGGCACAGCCACGCACACTGGCTTGGCTCTGTAATAGAGGTTGTGACCTCTGAAAGTGATAACATTCCCACATCTATTTTCCTGGAGATTTTCTTGGAGGTGTAACACTGCTTTCGTAAGTCACCTCATTTGTAGTGTGGCTTTGGGTCATGGAGTGCACGGTCAGTTTTAGTAGCCTAAAGACAGGAGGATGTTGGCACTCCAATATGTTCTTGAAATAATGCTCTTGAAGATGCATAGTTGAGGGGATGTGCCATATCAAACACCTTGCTTTTCTTCACTGTCTGATCACATTTGAACCCTAGATTGAAACCTGCTTTCAGATGATGCAGTTCTTTCTCTAGTGTTGCTTTATTTATGTAGATAAGCAGGCTTGTTGGCTGCATGGCCCCAGAGAGCTGACACACGTGTGTGTGAGTGTTTGGTGACTCTATCAGTGGACAAGGGACAAGCTATGTATGTTCTCTATCTGGACTTCTGTAAGGCCTTTGACATGGTTCCTCACAACATCCTTCTCTCTAAATTAGAGAGATACGGATTTGATGTATGGACTGTTTGATGCATAAGGAATTGGTTGGATGGTCACAGCCAGAGAGCAGTGGTCAATGGCTCAATGTCCAGATGGTAATCAGTGACAAGTGGTGTCCCTTGGGGATCTGTACTGGGACCAGTACTCTTTAATGTCTTCATCAGTGACACAGTGGCATTAAGTGCACCTCAGTAAGCTTGCAGATGACACCAAGCTGAGCGGTGCGGTGGACACGCCTGAGGGACGGGATGCCATCCAGAGGGACCTGGACAAGCTTGAGAAGTGGGTCCATGCAAGCTTTTATGAGGTTCAGCAAGGCTAAGTGTAGGCTCCTGCTCCTGATTCAAGGCATCAATACAAGCTGGAGATGAAGGGATGGAGAGCAGCCCTGCTGAGAAGGACTTGGGGTTGCTGGTGGGTGAAAAGCTGGACATGAGTCGGCAACGTGTGCTCACAGACCAGAAGGCCAACTGTGCGCTGGGATGTATCAAAAGAAGTGTGTCCACCAGGTCGAGGGAGGTGATTCTGCCCCTCTACTCCACTCTGGTGAGACCCCACCTGCAGTGCTGCATCCAGCTCTGGAGCCCTCAGCACAGGAGAGGCATGGACCTCTTGGAGTGGGTCCAGAGGAGGGCCACAAAAATGATCAGAGGGGTGGAGCACCTCTGCTGTGAGGACAGACTGAGAGAGTTCATAGAATCATAGAATGTCCTGAGTTGGAAGGATCCCACAAGGATCATTGAGTCCCACTCCTGTCCCTGCATAGGACAACCCCAAGATTCACACCACATGTCTGAGGGCATTGTCCAAGTGCTGCTTGAATATTGTCAGGCTTGGTGCCACAACTGCTTCCCTGGGGAGCCTGTTCCAGGGCTCCACCACCCTCTGGGTGAAGAACGTCTTCCTAATGTCCAACCTAAACTTCCCCGGGACGTTTTCCTGCCATTGCCCCAGTCCTATCACTGGTCACCAGAGAGAAGAGATGTCTTGCTTGCTCCTCCTCCCCTTGTGAGGAATCTGTAGATTGTGATGAGGTCTCCCTTCAGTCCCTTCTTCTCCAGGCTGAACAGACTGAGTGACTTTAGCTGCTCCTCATACTGCTTCTCCTCTAAACCCTTCACCAACTCTGTGGCCCTCCTCTGGACATTCTCCAGTAGCTTTATATCCTCCTCATACTGTGGCACCCAAAACTGCACACAGTACTCAAGGTGGGGCCTAATGGGGGCCCTAACCAGTGCAGAGTAGAGCGGGACAATCACCTCCCTCGACTGACTAGCGATGCAGTGCTTGATGCACACCAGGGAATGGTTGGCCCTCTTGGCTGCCAGGGCACAGTGTTGGGATGTTCAGCCTGGTGAAGAGAAGGGAGATCTTATTGTGGCTTTTCAATACTTAAAGGGGGCCTACAAGAAAAATGGGGAAAAAATTTTTTTCGGGGCCTGCTGTGATAGGGCAAGGGTCAATTGTTTTATACCTGAGGAGTCCCTGGCTGATCCCCATATGACTTTGGGTGTTCCTGAGCATGAACAACACACCTCAGGGCAACAGGCTGAGGGCTCGCTCTCATTAGCCCCTAGTCTCTCAAAACCTGGCATGTCATCCCACTAGAGCAACCTGATCTAATTCAAGAAGTCCCTGCTCATGGCAGAGGTGTTGGACTAGATGATCTTTGGAGGTCCTTTCCAACTCAAACTAGTCTATGATTCTATGGTTCCATATGGGTTGTTCTAAAAACAGAACAAAATGTTAATGTTTGCAGTCCTCAAAGCATTACGGTGTAGTAATGGAGCTGTATGTTACGCTCTAGTTTGGCACTCTCCTCCTCCATAAGGTTTCTTTCTTGAAAGTAAAACAAACTTATTACT
>KL260580.1:43182-54296 GCA_000699545.1 Podiceps cristatus | reverse complement strand
TGTTTGCAGAGGCCATGCAAGGTTTGGCAGACAGCGCTGATTTCGGAAACAGCTTCTCTTCCTTCTGGTCCGTGGTATTTGGTGTTACCCTTGAATCAGCATTTCAGGCTCCCAGAGCAACTTGCTGGAAGGTTTTTTCTGTAGTTGTCTCGGTATCAGTCTCTGCGTACTGGGGGGGGGTTGAAACGATGCAGAATTAAACCCCTGTGACTGTTGTCTGGCACACTGGCTTGCTTCTCGGCCCCCACGTCTTTTTTTTCTGTCCACCTTCCGGGCCTTTCCGAGTCCCCTGCATCCTGCCTCCTCCCTCGTGCTTCTGCCCCCCGGATCAATTTGGCATTCACGCTCGTGGGTCTGTTACGAGGTTGGCTGGGTTGGAAAGGAGCCGCAGCGCAGTCCGCCGCTGGCTGCATTCGGTGTGAGAGCAGGGTGCTGCCCCGGCTGCGGGCCAGCCTCAGCTGAGGGAGCTCCTGCCGGCTCCGGTGGAAGCCACAAAAGGTACCCGTATTTCATCTCCTAGCTAGAAAACCCACGGAGATGTTCCTTTCCCCTTTATTCTGTGCTTAGAGAGGCTTTTAGAAACCGATAAATAAAATCCTTCAAAATTCAATAGATTAATGGACTCAGGCTGGGTTTTCAAATATCGTTCGGGCTTGATCGACTTGAGATCCCTGTTGAAAGATGGTCAGGGTGTTGGGGCAATCAGTGCCCCCGAGGGACTTCAGTTTGAAGCTGCACTCACCTTACCCGGAGGGTTCTTCCCTGTTTTCTCATCCTCTGAACAAGCTCAAAAGCCTGACAGCGTGGCGGTGCCCTGGGACCTGTGGCTGAGTACCTGTGGCCAACTGCTGAGCGCTGGCGCCATCCCAGGCTGCTGGAACAGCAGGGAAGGGCTTGGCTTCCAGCACCTGTGGGATGTTATCCTTTCTGTTTTTGTTTAAAGTAATTTATGCAGCTTCCCGTCTTTTCTGATGAATTTGCTGTGCCCTTCAGCATACCCAATGAAAAGTCCTTTGGGGGCGAATCAACCTCGGTGGCATTTCCTGCGTGCTTGGAGGGAGGCGAGTGTCCTGCTCTGGAGAGTCGCAAGGCTTAAATGCCCTGCAAGGGCGAGCATTTATCTGGTTGGAATGACTAGGTAAAATTCATTTGAACCCCTTCTTATAGCGGCACCGTCTTAAATTGACTTAAACCGTCAGTCCACCCCACCTTTAAGCTTCAGCGCCTCAGCAGCTCATTCTTAGCCTCGTGCTAGCACAGGCACGATGAGCGGGATGGGGGAGCTGGTCGGCCACGCACCGGGTGGTTGTGTTTGGGCCGGGTCAGTGGAGCACTGAACCGCCGTTTTGTCAGGGGAGCTCCACGCCAGCCGATGGCCACCCCTGATCCCAAGCCTGGGGAGATTTCGGCAGAGGCGGATCAGCTTCCCCAGGACCCTCGTGCATACATGCATACACGTTATCTGGTCTCTCAAGATGTCATTTGGGTTTTTTTCCTCAACTTCTGCTTTAATAGGCAGGTTGTTTAATTCTGGAACAGCAGATGGCAAAAGGCTCCGGTGGTTTTGCTGGCAAAATGCTTTGTTGTTGCTATGGGAATAGTCCGTGCACTGCTGCAGCGCCGGAGTGACTCCTGGCTGTCCAGCAGATCTCTTACACCACATTGGGGGACACCGAGAAATGAGTTGGATTATCAGGATTTAAGGAATGTAACATAAAGTGCTCTTCCATGCGTACAACCAGCGGACAAAACAGACATAAGCGCTACCTCTGTAACGTGTGTACCGTTTCACTTTTGCTATGTCTGCTTTTTAAGAGTGAGCATCTTGCTGTAAATGAACTGCAAATACAAGACAGAGCTGCATACTAACTTTAAAAAATATTTTCTGTTTTTAGCTCCCAAGAAGATGAGCGGCCTATGTCACCCTTCTACGTGAGGTATTTACTCAATTGTTTTAATTTATTTTTCTGTGTGGGATTGACTCGTTATCGGAATTACATGTGGGGAGTGATGCCAGAAATGCTGAACAGACTGCAATCAAACCGAAGATTAATGTGAAGTTCCTAACTGTTGCTCGGCTCGCGGGATGAATGTGTCTTCAGAGATACACACTCCATTGATTATTTTTTTGTATTTAGAGATGAGGCTGAGGGTTTAATGCTAATCTTGTAAATTCTTAATTAGAAGGTGGGCGTTCGTTTCCTCTTTTCTTCAGTTCATTATGTAGCTTAGATGCCCATCATGAGTAGCCTGTGATCTGTGGGCACAGGAGCTATTTTTGCCACCAGCTTTGAGGAACCGTCAGCGTGTGCTGCTCAGACAGAAAGCAGGAACCAGATGGGGAGGCAGCAGCCCGTACAGCAACTGCTCCTCTGCCGCGGCCGCGCAAGCGGGAGTGCCTGGGTCCCCAGCACCTGCCTGGAGGGAATGGCGCTCGCGCTGCCTTTGAACAAATGGTGGGGCTTGTTTTGCCAACTGGATGGCAAAGTCACTGCTTGTAAAAGTGGCCTAATTCTATTGACATCAGGGAAAGTTTGTTCTGCTTGCCTCAGTAGCAGGCTCCCTTCCAGTGCTTTCATTTATATTTAGTGGAAGAACAGGAGCCAGGGCAATTAACAGTGAAGGGCTGCAGAGGAAGGAAGGGCCAGATATTATAATTGGGTTCTTTGATCTCTGCAGAGTTTAAACAAATAAAAAGAAATCCCTGTGGTGCTTTTTGTGAGAGCAGCGATACGTGGAATTCTTACAGGGATCTCTTAAATTTGTTAATTCTCCTACCTATATTCCTGTTTATCTTTGCAGCTTGGGTTTTTTTCTTAGAGAATTTTTCTAATACAAACTGGAGAAAGTGTGCATTTCATGCATAACCTTAATACGGAGACTTCCATTAAAATTGTGCAGAAATGTGGGGCAGTGAACTGTTCATGGACTAGCCTGGCTGCATGGTCTTGTCTGCCTTCCTGTCGATGCACCATCATTCCCTGCAGCATGTCTGTGCAGATGTTGCCTAGACTGTGCTTCCAAAATGTCTGAGCAGATTCTGCCTTTTCCTTTGGGAGATTATTTTGTAGCTGCATACATTTCCATATCACCAGTTTTCCCCCATTTAAATCATCATCCTATCTTTCCATTGAAAATATTCTCCCTCTTTCTTGCTGGTTAGATGTGACCTTCAAATGCTTGTAGGCTTTCATTACATTTCCGTCTGTCTTACTGTAAAACTGTCCTTCCGAGCCCTGTTCTGGGTCATGGAAAAATGATCCAAGGAGGAGATTCTCTTCAGCTGACCTTGTCGGGATTGCCGAGGAGATGAGGAACAAGGAGTGGACCTGAGGAAACTGATATCAAAGCAGGACATTTCTGAGAGGGAAGGAGCAGGTTTGGAAATTTTAGATAGAGGCGTGGGCATATTAGGATGGGGAACAAAGAATGAGTGTGCCCGTTGGAATGGAGGGATGGCTTTCTGTGGGAATATATCTTGCAAATAGGAAGGGAACAGTTAGGAATAAGCACATAGTTGGCAAGTGAAGAAATGGCTAGTGGGAGCAGAGAGGGAGCAGCACACCTTGCGACATAAGGCTTCATGCCAAGTTTGTCTTTTGTAACATTGCTGAGACACAATTACTTGTAAATAAAGCTAACAGCTTGTAAGTCTTGCTGCTATTTATCACACACCAGAAATGTGTACTCCCGAGGTCAGTTGCCAAGCGCAGTTAATTTGGCAGAAGAGCTGGTGCTGGCTGGGCAATTTGTGGTGCTTCAACAACTGAGAACTTGAGTGGGTGGCCGGTTCTTTCTGCGCAGCTTTGAGTGTCCTAATTGTTGCCCCAGAGCTGTGCATGACATATGTAGGAATTGCACTTTACATCATGGAAGAGGAAGGGGAGACTGCTTTAGCCGTCTGATGGTCAAATCTATTTGCGTTGCTACCAGCCACCCTTACGTAGTTTGAAATACTGTTGAAGGGAATCATGCATGTGTATGTGCAGAGCAGTCGCTGCTGCGTTTATACAGTAGTTCCATATAGCTAATTATGCAACAAGTTAATTAAACGGGAACAAGAGCTCTTCAGCTTCCAAACACTATGTAATACTTGGCTTTTGCCAGACTGAAGGAGCATTGTGGCCCTCCGTAAACCAGTTTTGGTGGGATCAAACCAGAGACTTGATTCTTTCGTGCTGTACCATGGTAGCTAGCAATGGAGATGTTTTCCTGGATGTTACGTTTAACAATAAGGCAAACGCTTGAGGTGTTAACTGTAAGTCAGAACTGTCAGAATGCCCCCAATACACTATTTCTTAAAATGGCACTGATTTAGGGTTGTGGATTTGTTTGAGGTTTTTTTCTTTAGGCATTGGGGAAGTCATTTAGGGTTGTGGATTTGTTTGAGGTTTTTTTTTTCTTTAGGCATTGGGGAAGTCGTGACCAAGTATAGAATTAATCACCACTGCTGTTCTGTAAGGGGATAAGCTGTCATTAATGGTACATGAGTGAGTGGTAAATGAGGCAAAATGTGACATGGGTTCGTCAAGAGAGGTTCTACCAGTACAACCGAATTATTTTTTGTAAGACTTTCCAGAGAAGGGAAGAAAATAAAAATACCCAATTTATGCCATCTGTATGGAGAAAATGGACATTAGTACAAGAGCTTAAAGATGGGTAGGGAGGGAGTGAGACCTCTGGTAGGAGAGGAAGGAGATTGCTAGTGGAGCTCCTTAAGCATCGTGGACTTTTTTTCCCCCTTTAATTGCCACTGGCATAATAAAGTGGGATCACGCTCATGAAATGGGCTTATAGCAGAAGTTTAGGTGGAGTGAATGGGATGGGGTGTCCTCTGGGCAAAAATATATGATAGTGGGTTAAGATATAGGATGACTGATATATAAAGATAAGCATGAAATATAACGAATAGGATGAAAATCAATAACATAGGTAATAAAGTCATACATCTCAGGACTAGTAATGAAAATCTATGGCATGAAAGAGATTCCTGTCATGATCCTCAGATTTGGGAATGCTAGGGAAGGAAAGGGCATGGGCATACTTGTTCATGGAGGGAAGGCGTGGGATGAAAATATGCAAGTTGAAGTAGTCACATGACAGCGGATATATCAAGTGGAGCGTTTTCAGTATCCTTAGAGGAAGTGTGGATGCCCTCACACAAGAGTCAGATGAGACCTTATACGGTTTCAGTAACTCCTGTTCAAATGGCCTTAGGTTTGTGAAGATGATTGAAGAAGTGGGCAGACCTTGTTTACAAGATGGAGAGAAGAGCAGGGAAGGCTTATTTTTGCCATGAGAAATGAACCAGAGTACACATATTCCCTCTGGGTTTTAGGCAGAGGGGAAAGATTGTTTATGTTAAGTAACAATACTAATGCAAGAGAAAATGCGTACAAACCGGCTATGAATAAATTTGGGCAGGAAATTAGAACTTCTGTAGCTGCAGCCCTCTTCTGTTGCGCATGGCAAGGATAAAGGTGGGCTTGACCGGTTTGTGAGATCTGCGGTTTGAATCCGTTCACCTCCCTCTCGGTCCTCCTTGGGAAGGCAATTTGTTGACTGAGCTGTGCTCGATCCAGGCAAGGAGATTTCTGCTCTGTTAGAAGAGCAAAACCTTGCTGGGTGATGGATTGTTTCAGGGAGTCGTGCCTGAAGGGCATTTACATCCCAAACCCTTTTGTAACGAAGCCTTGTGGTAAAGGGAGTTGAGGTTTTGTAGCACAGCTCCTTGTATAATTCTGTAATAAGGCTGCGAATGCCAGCTGTACTGAGAAACAGCGTGCAGTTTCAGGTAGTGAAGCAGCATCTGGCAACGGCAGTTCCCTGTAAGCATGCCTCCGCTCAACATGTGCAATGAGTTTTTGGAAGGCGGGGAATCTACAGACATGCTTTGGGATGGTGCGTATGCTTTAGATTTGACGTTAGTCATGTAGATGGTTTCAGAGGAGTTTCCTGATGATTACATCCTGAGATGAAGCAGAGTGGTATTACAGGGGAAAAAAAGCAAAAGCTTTGTAGTCTATTGCTTCCTGGTGAACATGCAGAGAGCTTTAAACTGAAATTGGGATGAGAGCTGGCGTCCCAGGCAATGCCAAAATTTGCGTGAGTGCAGGGCAAGGCGTTGGGCAGTTTCGCCTGTTTTAGTACTTCTCTTCTCTTGAAGTACTAATATCCTGTTGGCAGTAGTCCGTACGGCTGACCGTTTCTCCTTTTAACGGTTGTGATCTGAAACAACAATTTTTATATACTGCAAGTCAGGTATTCTTAGCCTGTGGTATATTGGGTCAGATGTTTTTGTTCTCAGGTCAATTTTCTGAAGAAACTGGAAAAAATGTGTTACAGATTTCACACCTGCACAGAAATTTCCTTGGCTGCCTTCCCACTGGATGCTTCCTCCTTGGTGGGACACGCCATAAGGGCTCCTGCAGCCCACAGGAGCGCTGGGCCCTTTTACAAATCACGATTATGTCGTGACGCGGGACATTAACATCCATCATACATGAGCACTGGCAGAAAATAGACACCAGGCTGCTGGGTGCCGCTGCTCGCAG
Source organism: Podiceps cristatus (assembly GCA_000699545.1). Taxonomy (NCBI): domain Eukaryota; kingdom Metazoa; phylum Chordata; class Aves; order Podicipediformes; family Podicipedidae; genus Podiceps; species Podiceps cristatus. Next base: position 47,742 of record KL260580.1, on the reverse strand, counting down.
TGGCCAGCTACCTACCGTGTGGGTCTGGGGAGCGTTTCCCTGCTCTGCAGAGGAACCTGCAGAGACACAGGCATCCCAATTTCACGCTGCTAAGCTGGGCGGTGCGTGTGAATCCCTTCGGGGCTGCCTCCGCGCCCAGCAGTAGGTGTCAGTGTGCGCCCGTCCTAAAGGGTGATTCCGCTGCAAGTGGAGAGCCGCAGGGATCCCCAAGAAAGCCGGACCGTGGCTTTTAGCGGGGTTACTTTTCTGCGTGGTAAGAAGGCCGTGTCAAATACAATGTACCACATTTAAAAGAAGGATAATTGGATCCGAGCTTGTGAAAGCGTGAAGGTGCTGAGACATTTGTAAATGTGTCCTCTGTAATGGGGCATCCCAGTAACTAAAAGCACATCTCTCTATTTTTAAATTCATAAATAATTCACGTTTTAGATGCAGACACAATCCTTCTCTTTGGGGAATGTGTGTCAAATGAAGTAGTTGTCTTAAAATAGATCCCATGCAGTATTACATCTCGCAGTGTGCGACAGTTGCAGAGAGTGAGCAGCGTTTAGACAATATAAATACTGTTGAAAAAGGTATTTCTTAGATCACGGTTTGGAATAATATATTTGGAAGGACTTCAGAAATTTCCCATCTGAAATGTCAAAGCCATTTAAGCATCCTCTACTTTGCTGGAATGGCAAAATGGTAAAAGGTGTTGAGGCTTTCTTACTGTTGTGCTTGGCTTTAAAAAAAAAAAAAAGGTAGAGCAGGTGGATTGTAAATAAATCTCAGCAATGAGAGGCCTTAGTTCCAGATTGCAAGTATAGCTTATGATTTGGGCCATTAAGTATGGTCAGGAATTAATTCATTGACTTCATAAATGAAAACTTAATCTGGGAAAATACTATGCCAGTAAGTTTGCTCAGGTTGACATTTTTACTTTGCTGTAGTAGCACCTGGATGCTAATACGTTTTGCTCAATAGTGCCTTGAATGAAAAAAACAAACAAACAAACAAACCCAACAAACAAAAAAACCCAACACATGGGGGAGGAAGTTTGATATCCAACTCAGTTATTTGCCTTCTGTCAACAAGATGCCCAGTGTGGACCAAAGAGGGTCATTCCCACTCTGGTGCACATCTTTAAACCTAGAAAGTACTAGTTGGGGGGGGGGGGCAGGGCAGATTTAATGTGCCTAAAGATGATGGAAAACACCACCTTCCCATACTTGAGGTTGAACTGGAATGGGAGGAGAGGCTGTGCAGTAAGAGTTTACCTTACGTGTGAAGCAAGACGTTAGGGAGAGCTGATGGGGCACCTCTCAAAGCGAGCAAAAGACTTCGGTAAACAAGTTAGACAACACTGGGAAGTGCTAGAGGTCAGACTTCCCACAAGGAAAAGCGTGAGGGTCATAAGAAGCCAGTTCAAAAGTTTATAGCGCTTAAAACAGCCATGTGCCTCGATGCAGGTTTTGTGGCTGGGTCCTTGAAAGTAAAAGTCCCCAGCACTGGGAAACTCTCCTGCTGCTTTCTGTCACCTGCAGAGAACTTCTAATTTCTATTGAAAGTCGCTACTTCTCAGCACGCTCTGCAGCAGCTGCGTAATTTAATAATCTAGCTGTGGAGATAATTGACTGTACATATCAGTGAAATGGAGCAGACATGAGGAGAAAATAATTAACCGAAGCGGAACATGAGTTCCCGTTGTCCAGACGATTTACCGAGCAAAGCAGCCCTTCGGCGGCAGCTGCCTGCACAGGCGGGCAGGCCAAGCGGGCTCTCTGGGCACGGCTCGCCTCGCCTGCTCCGTGAAGCACAAATCTGACGGCAGAGCGACTTTTGCCACCCAAGAAGTTTGGAAAACCCTGCAGGATACACCCCACCTACTCGGTTGCTCTTCTGAGATGTGAAATCTGTACGGGGCTGTGCCTTTCCCGGAGTTTGCTAACACTCTCGAGCACCTCCTGCTCTGTCCCCGGGCAGGCTCCAATCCTAAAGCCACGGTGTAACTCTCTCCCCTCCACTGTTTGTTTTGGATGGGAATTTCCTCGATGGATGGAAAAAAAAAAAAAAAAGTTTGCTGCAGAGTAAATCAAGTGATTTAGCAATGCACTTAAGCTTCAAAATGAAATAGCAAGGAAAGTTACCAGTTGTGGAATTAAAAGAAATTTAATGTATCTGGAAAAATTCTGATTTAAAATCTTCGTTTTATTGAGAGGGGGCTAATAAAAGAGCATTAAAATATCACAGCGCTAAGAACAAAGTTATAATCGGTACACAAGGAAGCAGAATTTAGAAGGGAAATATCAGAAGGTCAGAGCTTCATTTTGCAGTCATCCACTCAGCTGGCGTGTAGCTGTGTACATGTTTCCTCGTTATTTGTCGGTATCTTGAAAATCACCGTATTACTGACTCTCTGACAAAATCTGTGTTGCCTGAGTAGGTATCACAAAGTAATTGTTACGCATCATTGTGAATTAGCAAGGTTAATGGACTTAAAACTGGTATTTGTGAAGGACAGTCAACTGAGAATTAGACAACTACAGAGTATATTGGGGTGTTGTGAAAATTTTTGGCATTTTACTTAGATATTTTTGCAGCTTTATCTTTTTGTTTCTTCTTTCGACTATATTTTGTGTAAAGAAGATGGTGGCTTGCAGATAGTGGCTGTTGGCCTTGAACACCACAGATGAAGTTAACAGCATGAAGTTTTACTCACGTACGGTATTTAGCCTTTCATTAACTTTACGTGAAACAAGAGTTTGTGGTTTTGCACAGTATTAACCCTGTTGGAAATAGGAGCTGTTTCCTGAGATCTTCTGTCTTGTGCGATGGGTAGATAAACCTACATCCTATGTTTTAAGAAAACTAGGGGATGTTTAAAAAAACCTAGAATCCAAATGATCCTATCTCCCCCTCCGTTACTATTTTCCTGACATGAGAACAGAGAAGAAAGGTGTGATATGCAAGACACCCCCGCTCAGTATGGACTGCATGGAAATATTATAGAAAGTTGATACAATACTAACTTACTCCCACACGCGTAGGAGCGGTAGCCAGTGCGTGAATTGTATCTTACAAAGTGGTTTAGCCTACCACACCAGTGTCTTACTTGCTAATCCATCTCCCATGGGAGGCCAGGTCTTAAAAAGCAGTTTTGGGTTGGGAGGAGGCCAAATAGTTTACGTAAGCGACCAGGAAAGCAAGTAGGGTGCTTGAAATGTGCGCTTCAAGTTGCAAAGCCATCCAGAAGTTAATGGTCAAGATGTTATGTGTTGGAAGAGAGGGATCTCACTTTTTTTTTTCCTCCAGTATGCGGATTGCGTGTCCATAATAATTAGTACAGTAAAACTTGTTTGTATGTCTTCTGTTCATGAAATCATCTGTATGACACAGCTGCTGGGGTGCTGTGCAGGTGATGTGGGATGTACTGGCAAATCGGTGACTGCTTTCCTTCTGTGCCACTGCTCCGGGGACCTGTGCCTGGGCTGGAGGCAAGCACCGAGCGAAGCCGGGGCTGGAAGGGTGTGCGTGTGGTTAGGGCACGCTGCTCTACCCACACCGAGGTGAAGACGCTGGCTCAGCTGAAGGAAGCGGAAGCGTTTTGCCGGTCTGATTTGCAGCTGAGTGTGTGTGTGGGGGGTGTACTTCACTACAGGAGTTAAGCTGTTTTCTTGGGTTTGCTAAACCGGCTGTAGTGGCCCCTTGTTCGCCCTTCTCGTCCTCTGTCACCTGCCTTCTGCTACAAGGGACACCCAAACCTGGGAAAGCCGCAAAGTGGTTATCATCAGAGAGAAGTTATCGTCGGAGAGTGCTGCAGCCTCTTAGCTAGATCTAGATCTGTACAGTGAAGTGCCAAATACTGGAGGGAAGCAGAGAGGAAGCCTGTGGTTAGCGAAGGGAAGTCGACTGTCGTTGGTTCTGCTGCATGGAAACGGCTTGGGAGGAGCGGGTGAAGGCTGAGAGCAATGAGTGGCTGTTTTGGCAGGAGGCACGTCTTGCGTCCAGCCTGGCTCGTGCCCTGGCCACGCAGCGCCTTTTTACTGGGATATATCAGCCAGTTGTGCTGCTAATTCCTCTGCTGATACGGCGAGAAATCAAAATGAAAACCCTAGGCCTGTAACTAATTTGACTTAACGAAGATCACAGGAGGGATGAATAGGCAAAAAGTGTCACCTTATCGGCAGAGACGAGTCAGTGCGGGGGAAGAGGGGGCAGGCTGGGACGCAGCTTGGCAGAGGGAGGAAAGCAGTGAGAGCTGGGCGAGGTGGCGCGTCCGCCTGTTCAGGAGGGCGTTACGCGGCACGCAGTGACACCGACAGTCCGTCAGCTCTTCCTGAGCCTGAAAACAGGCTGCGGGAAAAGGGGAAGAAGAGAACATACATTTTATTCTTCAAAAATGGGAAGCAAAGAATATGAATATCAGAGAGCGGCAGGAGGACTGCGCAAAAGCCTGTGTTTTGCCTTTGTCCTCCGTTAATATTTAAAGATTCTTAAATATTAAGTTCTCTTTCACAGCGTGTTTCCAAGTCAGCCTCAGAAGGCAAGGACTTTTGTGATGAGGGTTAAACAACCCGC